>JASDQU010242282.1:39780-63933 GCA_032191745.1 Picea mariana
AGTTCCCCTTCCTTCAGGAAAGAAAATTGTCAGGTGTAGATGGGTCTCAAGGACCAAGAGCACAAAAGATGGACAAGTTAGCAGATACAAAACCATGCTAGTTTCCGAAGGCTTTTAGCAGGTGCATGACATTGACTATGATGATACCTTCACTCCAGTAGTGAATATGGATTCCATACGTTTGGCACTTTCCATTGTGGAAACGAAAGGATGGTAAGTTCATCAGATGGATGTGAAGAATGTAGCTTCCCCGGGGATTTTTGCAAGATTCATCTTTGGTCTGTCGACTAAAGAAATTTCTTTATGGCCTCAAGAAGGATCTAAGGGCATGGTATGTCAAGTTGGACTCCTATCGGTCGTCATATAACTTTGTACGTTGTAAGTCATACCTGAATGTTTACATGCTCAGGACTGTTGATTCACTACTACTCCTAGTTTTGTATGTTGATGATTTTTTTATCACCAGCTACTTGACTTTAGCGATTGTTGTAGCAAGAGGATTCTGCATGATAGGTTATTGATTATGGACATGGGTCTACTACATTTCTTCCTTAGACTCGATATCATTCAGGATGCATCATGAATCAAATTGTCTCAGGCCAATTATGCATGAGATCTCCTCGAGAGATTTCACATGACAGACTGCAAGTCTACCCCAATTCCCTTCCTATCAGGTTTCATACTTGAGTATGGTGGGGACACTCCACTACTGGACAATACACTATACAAACATCTAGTGGGGAGTTTGTTGTATCTCATACACTCCAAGCCAGACGTCTCATATGAAGTTGGAGCAGTTTCCAGGTTCTTTCAAGAGCTTCATGAGATAAATTGGAAGGTTGCAAAGCGTATCCTTCGATATGTACAGGGAACCATCACCTTTGGTATTCACTATGAAGTAGACTCTACATTGGACCTCATCGGGTTCACTGATTCTGAATGGGTTGGTGATAACATTGATCGCAAGTCCACATACGGTTACTCACTTAGTCCTAGTTTCGGGCCTATATGTTGGTCGAGAAAAAAGAAGACTGATATTACTCTATCTTCAGTTGAGGAAGAGTACAGAGGGTAGTTAACATAACCATTCAGGATATGTGGCTACAACATTTTCTCACTGAGTTGGGAATTCAGTTTCACCGGCTGATTGTCATCTGGTGTGACAACCAGACTACTTTGAAGTTCTATAGAGATCCAGTTCAAAGGTAGTGAACGAAGGAAATCGAGATCCACATGCACTACATCTGGGACTTAGTACACGAGGGGATCATCGACCTTTGTAGTTCTTTCCTTTAGAAAAACATACTGCAAACATATTCACCAATACATTTATTGAGAAGAAGTTCCATCCTCTTCGCAGTCTTCTTGGAGTGAAGGACACAATTTCATAGCAACTGTCAGTTCTTCTATTTTTACATACATTGTACTTTGAGGGGGGGGGTTCCCATGATTTTTTCCCTCTTTCCTCATTTATTTCAATGTATCTTTTGTATTTGGGTACCTAACATGGAATCGTTTTCAAGACCCATTCTTTATTTTCACCATAGTGATGTTCAAGGGGGGTGTTGGAGATACTTCACACACACCTAGGAATTATTTTTCCTAAGGCTTTCCCTATGTTTACTAGTCATTATTCAATATCTTATAGTCTAGGGATAATATTCCTCTAGGAGAATATTCTCTTCAGTTCACACTTCGGTTTGATCATTTGAGTGGAGTCTAGATGCCACATTGGCATCATCACCATGCAACACTAGGATCATCACCAGCTAATGCGCATTTCCCTTGGGATTATCACCAGACTGGCGCATTATTCATGATTCCATGATATCCTCCTCACTTCACTTTGTTTGAGTCCATTAACTGAATATTCAGAGACTAGTTAACACGGACTAGGTGGTAGTTAACTCCCATAACTTCTATTAACTGAACATTGAGAGACTAGTTAACTCTCGTAATTGTTGGTGTGTGTCCATATCACTCTATACCACCACTATGGCGCATTTGATTCTCCTATGGTGTGCATTAGTTTAGTTATACAAAGTATATCATGTGTAAATTATCATTCATCCATTTGGTTAATGAGAATTTTTCCATTCTTTCTCTCATGTTTCTCTTTTCTCATATTTTCTCTGCAAACTATGTATGTTATTTTCTATCTAGATATTATCTGTGCAGGTTCATCCACATTTACAGATAGGTCCTTTGTTTTTTCACTATATGCCACTCTTCATAGAAATCTATTTTCTCAAGTACACCTAGTAGATAGTACTTTTCATGCCGTAGGTATGATACTAAAGTATCCTAATAGAAAGGTACCTATTTGTCAAGTGGGATGACATCACGGTGTGAGAGGACATCATGGTGCATGAATCATGAGTCATATAGGAACATCTTATGGCCTATATCTCTAGGTTTTTTTCCATGACCATGGCCTAGACCACAAGAACCCATCAAATAGCTAATTTTTTTATACTCTCCATAATGCATGCATGGTTTTAGCCAATAAGAATGCACATGTGTTTTTACACTATAGAAACCCACACACACACACATTATGTGTCTATAAAAACAAAAATACACACATCCCAATCTCACTTCTATCAAAATCCTTGTTAAAAACACATGATATGTAAATTGTTGGGAATACCAAATAATGCAAAGAGTTCTATATCATTTAGGTAATGATTGAAGGAGCACCTTCTACAAGTTATCAAAACTAATCATTGGGATAATGGGAAGCTTATGTAATAGAGCTAGAAGATGAATGAGGAAAAATAATCATCTTAAAATCATCAAAGAAATTAGAGACAAATCAAGGTTAGACATGGTGAACCGGAGGCATTCAATGAGTGCTTCTTCAATTCCAATTACAGTCATTGGTGCCTTAGTTATTCCTGTTAATACATGATAAGAAAAGAATATCAATTCAATATAGGGGGTCAAATTTTCTAAAAAGATAGTTGAGAAAACACCTCATAGCCCTCCTTGAGAAGTGGAGGATAGGTGATCATTAGGGGTAGTTTCAATTCCAACATCAAGTCAATATCAAACCAATATACCACCTTGTAATTATGAATTGGATGAGGTTCCATGGTCACTTTTGGCCTATTATGATTATACAAAATATGGAATTATAGAGGCGTGGCATGTAGAACCTTTTGGTGAAGATGTTCTTGGGGTCCAACCTATTTTTGAACAAGTATATGTCCTTGAGGCCATCCACGAGGATGTCCATTTTCCACCATTTAGCTACTAGTAATGGAATGAAGGGCTACAAGATGTTATTGAATCGTTACAATCTCTCAATGACGTGTTTCATACTATATATGGAACCTCCTTACCTCCATTTTCCTAGGTGCCCCAAAGAAATACAAAACATGTCGAGGTGGATGAAGTATCATGAGTTCCCTTGAAGGTGATTTATCTAAATCGTTTATTGCTTACCAAAATCAAGAAATAATTAAGAATTCCTAGATTCAAAATGTTTTCAAGACAATTGTGGGTTATTTTTATCTTTCTTAAAATATATATGTTTCATTGTTGTTAGAAAATAGTTAGGCGTAAAGATGATAAATAATTCAAAACCAAGTAATCATAGAATTAGAATCTCAGTAAATGATTTTAGAACAATTGGTAGGAAAACTTGTTTGAAAAATCATAATGAGATCATCATGTATTATCACAAGCAATCATAAACAAGAAAATGAGAATTTTATTTTTCTCAAGCCAACATCTAAGCTCATTAAATTGAATGTCAAAATTATTTAAAATTATTCCATTAGAAGAGAACATCTTAATACAACTAGACAGACAGATTTTTGGGCCTTCATTAGTAGGTTTTTATATTCTAACATGAAGTTAATTGAAGAAATTAACGGATTACTACTGATTTTTTGGCATGATAACACCAATCCTTCTTGACACAGTGAACCAAAGATTAAAAATTGACACAATGAAACTAAACTATAAGGGAGGTTCAAGAGTGAACTAAAGGGATTGAACTTGGGCCAAAGATATTTTGAGAAATGAAATCCTTGGTACATTAGAATAAACACACTTTGTGACACTTGTTGTTGTATATACAACATAGAATTTGGTTATTATTATGAAACATACATATAAATTCAATATGTTTTTCATTCTAACCATGTGTAGGTGATATAAATTAGATCCTTGTCAAAACTTATTTGTAAACTTTGTAAGCATTTAATTGTTTTTTGGGAAAAGTTGAGAAAATGTTCAAAATTCCCTTGGAATATGCAATGAACCATTGTTATGGTTCGCCTTCCATGACTGCCTATTAAAATGAAGTTTTTGATGAAGAAGAGCATTGAAGGGAATACAAAGGAGAAAATGAAAAAGGGTAGTAGTAGAGATGAGATCTCAAAGAAGTAGTCTTCTTGATGATCAGAGGAGAAGAAGATATTGAATCTATCCCATGATGAGTGAATATTGTTGTTGAGCCATGGTTATCTACAAATTTCCTGCCAGTGAGTAACAATACACTAAATTTGTTTATATCTCACCCTTTTGTAATTAATTTCCTGCATAATAAAATCCCCTAGAACCTCGTTTTCCCGTTTGGATTTCTAGTGTAAAAACATTCTATGTTGTCTCATGGTGTTAATCATTATGTAAAATTGATGTAGTTTTGGTTTTAACATATTCTTGAATTCTATGTAAACTGTGAGAACTATAAAAAAAGCTACATTATAATCATAGTTATATTCATTGGTTTAAATGATTGCTTCAGTTTTGCAATTTGTTTAATGTATTGGTGGTTCATTATTTAAGCACATTCTACATCCAATATTGCAATTTCTTCTTGTTTTGTTTTTTTTTAATTTTTTGGTGGGTTTGTTTGTATGAGTACACAACATTTCAATTAATTCAAGTAGCACACAATACATCATTGTTGTATTCACCCAATATTTACTTATTTGATCGCTAGAGTATAGCTACAACACTATCAGATACCTTCCATTCGATGTGCGGTGAGAACTTGCAACTTGAGAATAGATTTGGAGAGCCTCCAATCAATTGAGGTATGTCTACTGAAGAAAGAAACCAAGTAGTGAACTAAATATGAAATAGAGCCAATATTTTTTTATGCATGTTGGTGATTACTAGCAGAGCATTATCAATTTGATACTTAACTGTAAGAAGAAATGATTAAGTTTGACATATGATTTGGGATAGAGTAGAGTGATTGTAGGAAGGAACTAGAGGGTGTCCTTGAGATTTATTTATTCCCTATAGCTATAGAAGAGTATGTTAAAGGGGTGAAATACTTATGAAATATTAGCGCTAAACGAAAAGGGAGAGATGAAAGGATTAGAAAACCTTCATGTAGTGAAAGAGTTTGTAGACATGTTTTCAGAAGAGTTGTCAGGTTTACTTTCCGAAAGAGAGTTGGAGTTGACAATAGACTTGAAACATGGAACTGAACCGATAGTGAGAACTCCATATCAGATGTCAATGCCTAAATTGCAGGAGTTGAAAATGCAATCGAAGGAATTGTTGGACTTGGGACTTATACATCCAAGTGTGTCTCCTTGGGGTGCGCTAGTTATTTTCATGAGAAAGAATGATGGATCGTGGAGACTTTGTATTGAATATCACCAATTAAACAAAGAAACGATCAAGAACTTGTATCAGTTACCCAAAATAGATGATTTGTTTGACCATATGAAGGGAGCAATGGTGTTTTCAAATATTTATTTGAGATCAGGATATCACCAATTACGGATTAAAGAAGAAGGTGTCCCTAAGACCACATTTAAGATGAGATTCAGACACGATGAGTTTACAGTTTTAACGTGAATGGGGTGTTTCGTGAATACCTAGACAAGTTTTTTCAAGTATTTATTGATGACATACTGATTTATTCTCGGACGAAAGAAGAGCATGATGAATATTTAACATTGGTCCTAAAGTGTTTACGAGAAAACAAATTGTACAGGAAACTATCGAAATGTTCTTTTTACCAATCAAAGATTCATTACTTGGGACATATCATATCTAGTGAAGGTATCTTTGTGGATCCAGAAAAAGTAGAGGCTATTATGGATAGTCTATCACCGACAAACATACAAGAAGTACGCAACTTTATGGGTTTAGTAGGATATTACCGACAATTCTTTGAAGGTTTTTTAAAAACAGAAAATCCAATCACAGAATTGCAAAAGAAAAACAAGAAGTTTGTTTGGACAGAGAAATGCATGGAAGCATTACAAAAACTTAAGGAGTTGTTGATGACAACACCAATATTCAAAGTCCTCGACATGAAAAAGGAATTAATGGTATGTACAGACGCATCCAAGGAAGGTTTAGGCATAGTTGTGATGCAAGATGGTCGAGTGATCACTTACATTTCAAGGAAATTGAGAAATCATGAGGAGAGCTACACAACGCATGACTTTGAGTTATTGGAAATTATATCTTCCTTGAGAGTTTGGAGACATTATCTGATTGGACATAAATTCAAATTAAAGACAGATCATTGGGGACTGCAGCATATATTTACACATAGTGACTTGAATGTGCGACAAAGGCATTGGTCAAAATTACTTAGCGAATACGACTTTGAGATTACTTACATTAAAGGAACGGTGAAGAGAGTGGTAGATGCGTTGAGTCAAAGACCATGCATATTCTCGGTAATATCGCTTAAGACAAATCTTTGAGAAAATATTCTAGCCTTACAGATTGATGATGATTGGTACAAGGACGTTAAGAATAATATTGGACAAGATACCATGATAGTACCGAAGTATGAAGGTTATTCATTAGAGAACTATGGATTGTTGAGATTTAATGGAAGAATTTACATACCGCCTAACGATGAATTAAGAAGCTTGATCTTGAGTGAATCCCATCGAGCAGTGTACATGGCTCATCCGGGAGTCACAAAGATGAAGCCAGATATTAAGCCTTTATTCTTCTGGAAGGGAATGAAAGAAGACATAGTTAGTTATGTGGAGAGGTGTCTAGAATGTCAGCAAGTGAAGGCTAAACATAGACATTCAACAAGATTGTTACAACCACATGTTATTCTGGAATCAAAATGGGAGTTCATTTTGATGTAATTTATCGTTGGATTACCACTGATGACAAGGAGGCATGATTCAATTTTCGTGGTAGTGGACAATATGATGAAGAGTGCACACTTTATCCCAGTATGTGTGACGTATCAGGCGTGAGACATAATAAGAGGATTTTTTAGCGAGATTGTGAGATTACATGGAGTACCAAGAAGTATCATATCCGATTGAGGATTGATATTTATAGGACAGTTTTTTACCAGTTTCCAAGAGGCTTTGGGAACAAAGTTGAATTTCAGTACAACATATCACCTTGAGACAGACGGAAAAATAGAGAGAACAAACCATAGTTTGGAGGTTATGTTGCATATGTATGTAATGGACCAACAAAAACTTTGGGAAGATTTATTGCCACTAGTAGAGTTTGCATACAACAACAACTATCAGAGTATGATTAAGATGGCATCGTTTGAGTTTCTCTATGGACGACCGTGTCAGACGTCGTTGAGTTGGTATCGACTTGAGGATATGGTCCTGGTAGGACCAGAAATGATTCAAGAAATGGAAGAATGGATGAAATCGATAAGATAGAGGATTAAAGAAGCACAAGATTGGAAGAAGAGTTATGCTAATGCACATCACGTTGACCAGAGTTATGAATTTGGCGATAGAGTTTTCTTGCGGGTAAAACTGCACAAGAGTTCAATCAAGTTTGGAAAGGATGCTAAACTCTCTCCTATGTTTGTGGGACCTTTCGAAGTTGTGGAAAATAAAGGACCTGTGGCTTATCAACTAACCTTGACTGATTCTTTGAGACGCATGCATGATGTATTTCATGTATATGTTTTGAGGCATTATATTAGTGATCCTTCACATGTTATTGACATGAGTTATTTGTAGGTGTCAGATAAGGGTGCTCTCATGGTGCATCCAATCTACATTCTCGACCATCGCATTTGACAACTACTACATCAAATATTCGATCAGGTCAAGCTCCAGTGGGACAACTATAGTCCACACTCAGCTACCTGGGAGGACACATATGAGATGCGTCAACAATTTCATTACTTTTTTGATAGATTATACATATAAATCTATGTCAGATACATTTATTTACTTTCATTTATATACTGTACAAACTTTGGGATGAAGTTTAAAACAAGAGGGGGTGTATGTAACATTCCTCTCTACCGAGCACACTTTTATTTTCTTATTTGAGGACACTTGTGTGCAAGTGATCTAGTTATGGTACATTGTGATTTTGTTTCGATTATAAATTATACATGATGATGATGATGATGTTTTGTGACTTATTGTTATTTGATGTATATGTATTGGCAGATGCTATTGATGAGTTTTCCCAAGTCTGCAAGACACATGATAGGTTATGGATGTTGATGGCATCAATGGACTTCCTTGGACTCCGAATTGAGTCAGGGAGTGAATTATATTTTAATTGAGTATTTCATTTTACACACTTCTGACATATGATTGATTACAGTATGATTTATGTATATGGATTATTGACACAGGTTTTATTAGTGGATGCAGGCTTGACGATGCTTACTAATCTGACTCACATAAGGAGTAGAGGGGCCATGCACAGAAACCAGACATTGAGGGAAAGGTGTGGCAGTGTTCCTGTCACATCTTACTAGCACTCCTTCCATGGTCTAAACTATAGGTTAACTATTTAATAGTTTGTGAGGTCCACGATGTCATAAGGGCGGATTGAGATAGTCGCTCACAAACATTCTAAGGAGCGTGCAATAAGACAGAGTCTTTATTCCTTAGAAGCCCGTAGTCTCTCACAAGGTCAACTGAATGGAGTGTTGACTCCACGGGTTGGACAAAATTCCAAAACCAATCAAAGGTGAGTGGCACCCTTGGAGCACGGAGGTGCGTCTTGAAGGGCATGCCATGTAAATAAAAAAAACTTGAGTCAATAAATCTAGGTGGCCTAGAAAACATTTAAATGATTAGACCTTGTTGGATTAAAATAATAATTAAACTGTGAATTTATTAATTATAAATCCCAATAAAAGTCTAATCCTAATTCTAAGACTAAGTCTAAGTATAAATTTAATTAAAGGACTAAATGAATTATGACATAAGTTAAAAGATTGGAGAATAATCAAACTCTAGGAAAAAGGGGAATAAAATCTAAAGATTGGATAAAATGCACATGTGTTCATGAAATTAATAAATGGAATTTTTTTTAAATAGAAAGAAATAAAAGATGGGAGAATAGGTGTACACATAGAATAGTATCTAGAGTCAAGCTACCACTAAGTCTAACTAGAAGAAGACTCATAATCGAACTCTAATTAATATCTAGTTAGGAGACACTCATTAAATTAGATTTTTGGGAACAAAGGGACAACTAAGAGAGAAAATATGAACACATTAGGGAATCTGAGGAAAATTGGCTTTTAAAATAAAATAAAAATGTTAATTATTAGTGCAACTTGGGGAGAGCGTGACAAGTGTGTGGGTGAATAATCATAATTAATTTAATCTATAAAGTTAATTATTTGTGCATGAGGACATGTGTCAGTGAGAAATTTTCTATAAAACAAATGGTGTAGAAAGAAAATGGATTTCACTTATTCTTGGTAAGGTTATGCTGCCAAAATTGTTTTGACTGTGTTTTACTTGTGAGAGTTGGGATACCAAGCTTGTAGAGAGAGTGGAAGCTCTACCCTACAGGGAAATTCTTGGAGCTATTGTTGTTGGTTTCTTGTGTGTGGCCCCTTTGTGGCTCAAGGGACTCAGAGGGAAGAAGAGTACCCCTAGTGTTGGTTGGGAGGTACAGATGAAGTCCTTCGATTAATAGGCGGGAGAAAAGAGGGAGTTGCGCAAAGTTTCTATTTTAGCTTAAGATTATTCTCAATATTCTTCTATTGTGGTTACGATATTTAATTTTAAGTTATTACAACTTAGATAGAAGACTCATTTTTCAAATTGTGGATCCAATTCATGTTCTATTGCCAGTCCCTTCCAGATCTCAAAGTTTTAATTCTTAAAATCAATTGTAAGTTTTTTCTTTTTTTGTTGGAATTTAAATGTAATTAAATGAATTGCAAGGTTTTAAGTAATTCAATAAATTATATAATGTCCATGATTGACCATGTTAAACTTATCTCCTCCAAGGGATTCAGAGAAATTGCTTGGAATCTTGCATGACAACAATTAGAAGTTTCATATTTTGATTTAATTAGAAGTAATAGATGTACAAGAAGAAATTCAAATTTTCTTAAGAAATTTGGTTTCAGTAAATCATTCATTTTACTATATGTTGGATGTTTTATTGTATTTCTTTAGATCTATTGTCTGTAGAATTGAGCTTTAATATTATATTGTCTTTCTTGTTATAGATAGGGTAAACATTAACATTATTGTATAATTGTAACCATGAGATATTGTCCTCTAAATAGTATTGTGGTAAACTCGTTGATGTCAAATCTTGACATGCACTAGAATTAGTTGAAAGAACTTGGGTTCAAGAAGCTAACTAGACCATATATTATTCTTTCAATTGTCGAATATTGTTGTTAACACAAGATATGTTGGGTAGCCCATTGCACATCACAAGATGTGAATTAAATTAAAGTGGAACATTTTAATACTATCAAGTTTTTAAAACATGGACTGATGCTCATCTCGATCCTTTCCTTGGGCGAGAGATTTAAAACACCCTTTCATCTTGGAGATGCTTTTACTTCCTCCTAACTTTTTTCGTTTATATCCCTTAAAAGGGAACTTTGTATTTGGCTACTGAGTGCACTTACTAAAATTTAGGGATTGTTCTTGCTTGACTTGATAGATCCTTCTCATAACAAATACAATCATGTATTATTTTCCCATTAGCGTTTTGATAGGAGTGTAAGTATCTATCCCTAGGTTATGGTGGGGATGTATTCAGTTCCATACCATGATGCAAATCTCTAATACGTGTGTTTGATATCACTAAAACTGAAACAATGCTCACAAATCCCTCCAAAGATTACACCTTCAAATCTCAAAGATGATGCCATATCGACCCTGTTACTCAAATATTAGGTATTTAATGCACTAGTCCGAGATGTTATGGTATGTAATTCCTTTTTCCACTAATGAAAGAGTATCGTCTCAACTTTTAAGATATATGGAAATCGATGTCCTTAAATTAGAACCTCAATCTTCTTTATGTAAGTAACTAAATTTCGATCAGAAGACGTTTTTTGGATTAAAACATTGTAAGACATTTCGGATTGAACATTCTCTACTCAATTAGGCGGATTTGGGATGGGAGGGAAATGACCTAATCGAGTTGGATTTGTAGTTCAAAAATCGTGTGAGTATATTTACTATCTTTAGTGAATACCTAGCCATTAATAACTACCAATTAAGTTAGTTACATTGAATATGATGCATCTAGATTGTTGGGAGTAGGAGTATATTTTCCAACATTCTTTTTGGTGAGGAAACGATGCGAATTATGGGAAAAACCATACATGTCCTTTCATAATATTTAAACTTTAGTGGAAATTGTTGTTTTATTTTTTAACTTTACCAGGGCACGAAAACTCGTGTCTTCAAGAGTTGATTGTTTCACTCCAATGCAAAACCATTCTCCACCTTATCTTCCACTATTGCCAAGTAGTTGTTAGGAAAGATCACACATGGAATTATTTCAAATGGTTCACATAAGAGTTACAGATTACCCAACCATAGTATGACCATTTGTTTGATATATTTTTTTGGAGTACTCAATGAAATAACACACAATAGACTCATGATACCATCAATATTGCTTTACAGAGAGATTCACATTACTCTTAGTTAAATAAGTTAACTAGGAAAAGAAAAGTACAAACTTGTGTTACCACTCACCTTTGATCATGGAAGTTTTCGTTGATTAGTTTATTGTTTAAGGTTTCGTGTCTAAATGTAACATCTCGCTCTTGCGATCACATGCTATCGACTTCTTCTTTGAGGACGCTTGCGTCCAAGTGATCCGATTATATTACATGATTGTATATTTCACTTATGGATCTTTATGATGATGTTGATGATTATGATTTGATGTTATTGATATATGCGTATTGACAAATGTTATTGACGAGTTTTCCCTGAGTGTGCAGGACACTTGAGAGACTGTGGATGTTGATGGCATCAATGGACCTCATTGGACTCTGTATTGAGTTAGGGAGTGGATTGTATTGGTTTGAGTATTTCATTTATGCATATGTGACATATGATCGATTATATATTATGATGTTGTATATGGATCATTGACAGTGTTTCATTGATGAATGCAGACTGATGATTGTTTGTTAATTTAACTCACATAAGGAGTAAAGTGGCTATGCACATAGACTAGATATTGATGGGGAGGTGTGGCAATGTCCCAGTCGCAACCTACTAGCACTCTCATCATGGCTCAAATTGTAGGTTAACAATTGCCTAGTTCAAGAGATCCACGATGCAGTGAAGGAAGACTGAGATAGTCACTCACAAATATTTCTAAAGGGTGCGCAATAAGGCAAGGTCATTTTTCCTTAGAAGCCCTTAGTCTCTCACAAAGTTTCCCGAATGGAGTGTTGACTCCAAGGGTTGGAAAACTACTAAAACCAATCAAAAGGTGAGTGGCACCCTTGGATGCACGAGACTTTTTCTTGAAGGGCACGTTGCATGATTTAAAAGGGAACTCGAGTCAATAGATCTAGGTGGCCTAGAAAACAATAAGTTAATTTGACATTGTTGGATTTAAATTAATTGATTAATGAATAAATTATTAATTATAAATCCCTATAAGAATCTAAGCCTTTTCAAATTAAATTTAATTAATCCTAAGCATAAGTTTTGTAAAGAGGCTAAACTGAAATTAATAACTAAAGAAAAAGGGGAATGAAATCATTCTAAAGAATTAATACAATACACATGTGTGCAGAAAATACCAAATTGGAATTTAATATAAGAAAGGAATAAAGCATAAAAGAATGTGTACACATAGAAAGGTATCTAGAGTCTTGTTAACACTAGTCTAACCAGAGAAGAATCCTATTTTAACTCAACTCATATTTAGAAAGGCATCAATAATTAATTGGGAATAAGGGGAATAAAGAGACAACTATGAGTGATTCAAGGAGTTCTTTTAGGAAGGGTGAGGGAAATTGAATTTTATTAAAATAAAATGTGGATTTACTTGTGCAACTTGGGGGAAAGGGTGACAAGTGTAAGGGGGAAATAATTCTAAATTTATTTAAATTAAAAAACGAATTAATTGTGCAAGTGGGGATGTGTTATGGGGAAATTATATAAAACAAATGGCTAAGATGAGAAATGGATCAGACGAGTAATGGGTAAAGATATGTTGCATAATTTTTTACTAGTTTTACTTGCGAGAGTTGGGATACCGAGCTTGAGAGAGAGTCGTGGCTCTACCTTGCGAGGAGAGCTGGGAGCTAGAGTATTTTTCTAAGTTGTGTGTGTGTGGCCCATTTGCGGCTTAGGGGCCTAATGGGAAAGAAGAGTACCCCTATCTTTGGTTGGGAGGTACCGATGAAGTCTCAATGATTAGCAAGTGGGAGATCGGAAGGAGCGTCGCTGCGGAAGAATATCTTCAATTTCGTCGTCGTCGGTTATGGTATTCTTCCTAAGGATTATAATTGTAATAATGTTAAGTTGTAAATGAGTTTTTATACTTCGCCATGATCCGTGATTCAAAGTTTGATGTCGAGCTTTTATGAACCCTTGTTAATTTCAGTGTTTGAGTTGAAGTCGATGCTCCTGTCTTGCAACCGAGTAATGGATTTGCATTAGTTGTCTCCTATTTTTATTTTATTTTTCTCATTTGGCTATAACTGGTCATGACCTTCCACCACTCTTAGTAGAATAAAATTGTCTAGAATTGGATTTGGCTATAGGGATGGACATGCCAACTTCGTCTGAAATTTGTTAAAATTTAAACTCAAGCAATGATGAATGGTGCAATGGCCAAAGGTCATCCTATGCGCTGGGTGTAAGCAAACGCAAGTTCCTTCTTTTCTCACCCAACAAATCGATAGCTTGCGAAGCTAAAAAGTATGTCAATGCACATGCTGCCATTAGTGGGTAGCTTCCTTTGCGCCAGGTGCCCACACCCCAGCGAAATCAATTTGCCTTTGTGCCAAACGCACACGCACTTTCGTCACTCGAATGCCTCTTGTTCCAGAGATCCCTTTCCACTTCTCTTCCTTTGACAAAATGGGGTTGCTGAGAAGCACCCTTCCACCGCTCTTCCTTTGAAAAATTGGGCTGTTGAGAGCGCCCTTCTCTCGCTGATTTCCTTGAAAATTCGAATGTTGAGTGCGCCCATTCTCCCTTCTCCTCCATCGACAGAACCGGGCTTGCTGAGTGCGCCCTTCTCAGCGAATTTCATCAACTTTCCCCAGCGATTTGCATGATCCTAACCTACAATTATTACCTGGTATTCACCTGGCGAATCCATAGATCTTTTTTGTATTTTTGGCATGGAATTTAACCGGCATTTGCATGAACCTGACCATCGATTTTACCTGGTATTCACCCGACGAAATTCATTGAACTTATTCTGCGTTTTTGGCAGAGAATTCAACCAGTGTTTTGCATGAACCTGACCAGCGATTTTACCTGGTCTTCACCCGGCGAAATTCATGGAACTTATTCTGTGCTTTTGGCTGAGAATTTAACCAGCGTTTTGCATGAACCTGACCAACGATTTTACCTGGTCTTCAACCAACGTAATTCATTGAACCTATTATGTGTTTTTGGCAGAGAAATTTAACCAGCGATTTGCATGAACCTACTCTGCGATTTTACATTAGGATATTCTCTGTGTTTTCCCATTAGATCGCTCAACGTTTTGTCGGGAATGTACTCTGCGATTTGGTTGGTGAATTCACCAAGAGGCTGTCGAGAATCTCACCCCGAGATGGCTTGCTTCCTTCCTCTAATTTGCTTGGCTATCTCCCCTTTTCTTTTGCGATTGAAATTTTATAATTTCTCACCTTATAGAAGTAACTTCACCCTTTTAATTGGAATAGAAAGCTCTTACACCGTGGTATAATATATGTGAAGCAACAATAAAAAGAAACAATGTCTAGAATCACCAGTGCCATAATGCAAGCTACCTATAGTCTGGTACAGATGTGAAGGGGGTGAGATTCCTTATAATTGTCCTTTAGCTTGTTGACCCTTGTCAATGGATATGCAAGGAACAAGCCTTGAGTTCCCTGTATCTTAAAAGGGGTTGGGAAATTCTTTTAGTTTTTTAAAATTAATTTAAGTTAGTGATGAATTCTCATATCTCAAATTCCTTGACATTAAACCGTACCTATTATGGACATAGATTTATTTCAATCTAAAAGCTAAAGGTGGGAGTGTATATATATTTATAAAACCTAGATGCCTTATGTAATGCTCAAGTAAACAAAGAAGGTTTTTGTTCAATCATCATGGCTTGTATCGATATCGTGTTTAGATATCTATCTGATGTTAAGCTTGTAACTATGTTCTTGTGATTCTTGTCCTTCCTTAAGTAATTTCCTCTCACTCTTGTATTAATTTATCGATGGAGATTTTAAGTTTTGTAAATTATATTTTGCATAGCAAATAATAAATGGCTGGTCCCGATCGATGAATCTAGTTTCGAATTACCTATGATTGATTATGTATTTAGCTTAACTCTTGCTCTATGAATTTAATGCAATGTATGATTGGTTTGTGATTAGATTACTTGCGCCATGAAGATAGAATTGATGAATACTTTTGCTCCATGAAAATAAGGTTGACAATTACTCTTGTGATATTAATTATGTGGATGTATGATTGTTTTAGAATTTGTTTACTCTTGCACCATTAAATAAAGTTGATGTACGATGGTTTAGTAGTTAGATTTATCTTGCGCCACGTGATAATGTTAATGTATGACTGGTAATCTAGACTGGAGTTATGAGTTGTGATTGGATTAGTGGGATTTAGACACCTCCTTGCTCCTCAGAACAATCGCCATCCCTGAGACCTTAAATGGTCAAAATCCATCAGATGAATCATGGGCTTGAGCATTGCTTATGTGTCCTGGAGGTCCTAACCATGCAGGACAGGTTGGGCAAGTAGTTATTTAATATTCAGCGATATGGTTGATCATTATCTATAATTGCTTCAGTTAATTATGATGTGTGGAACTGCGCCGTTATTTATGTTTATGTGTTGATCACGTGTCGCTATCATTTATGTTAATGCGTTGTCTTGTGTCGTTATTGATTACGATGATGTGTCGTTTGTAATCTTGTTAATTATGATGTTGTATTGATTATGTGTTGCTATGAATTATGTGTTGACATTAATTTTCTAATGCTTTAAAAAAAAATTACCTATTGTACTTCATTATTCATAGTCGTAATAGAGGGGACATTACACTAAATGATTTTTTGTGTTGTACAATACCTCTTTAATTCGGGTATTCCTTTAATTGTGTTGAAATGATGAGTAGTTGGAAGGAGACAATAACATTTAAATTAATTTATTGATGCTTTTAGAAATTTATGTTATGGTTATTATAATTGTTACTTAATATATGAATTAATATATGTACTAATTATATGAATTATTAATATAAGTTTCATATGTATGATTGTTGAG
This sequence comes from Picea mariana, assembly GCA_032191745.1. Classification (NCBI taxonomy): domain Eukaryota; kingdom Viridiplantae; phylum Streptophyta; class Pinopsida; order Pinales; family Pinaceae; genus Picea; species Picea mariana. The sequence goes on from JASDQU010242282.1 coordinate 56,472, forward strand.
CATTTTGACTACACCTTCATTTTATAAAATTTGCTTGAGCACTTTAAATTGGACTAGTTAAAGGTTTCATAGTTGGTTAGGTAAGGTTGATTCCTTGATTATTCTTTTTCTCAATAGATTTTCCTTCCATATATATATAGGTTTCATAGTTGGTTAGGTAAGGTTGATTCCTTGATTATTCTTTTTCTCAATAGATTTTCTATATATATATAATTAATGATAATGTAAAGGGAATTAATAGGTATGTTAATGATTTCTAAAATGGTTATACAAATTGATCGATGCTTATGTTTTTATTATTCAATTATATTAAGGATTAATTAAGTATTCTAAATTATTTTAATCCTCTAGTTGAATAACTAGTCAACCTACACAACTAGCATACTCGAGAAATTGTGCGAGTTGTGCAAACTTAAGTGAAATAATTAGGTGTTGTACGAAGGTGTTACTTTATTTTACACTTGTTACTAGACAATTTTTTGAAATTTGTGTGATGCGAATAAAGTCTGTTATTGTTATAAAATGGTAAACTGTACAAGAATGTTAAGTTGCGCAAGCCTCTTTTAATTTTTTTTTTCCCTTTTTCTATAACTGCATCAATATTATTGCATTCTTCTACTTTTGGAATTATTCGAGAGGGTTGTTTCAATCACATGCGTGTTAAGTGGAATTTTTGTTGTGCTTTAGATAGATGTTATAATATTTTGTTGCTCGATTCACGTGAATGACGCTTAAATGATTGTTTAATCGTAGTATATTATACTATGTGTTTAAATAATTTATGAAGGGTATTGTTGTTGATTTAGTCATGAAATTCGAAGTATGATTGTGGTTAACGAAACTAGATATCTCATTTTTCTTCAGAACAGTCACCAATCCTGAGACCTTAAATGGTCAAAATCAATCTGATGAATCTTGTACTTGAGTGTTGATTATGTGTCTTAGAGGTCCTAACCTTGCAGGATAGGTTGGGAGGGTAGCTATCTTATGTTGTCTTTATGTGATATTCTTGATCTTGAATAATAGTGATGTTGTATTCAGATTTTTGTTGTGTGGTGATGTGATGAGATTGAATGTGTAATTATTAATTTATGTTGTTGTCACATACAACTTATCCTAATAGTTGTTTCAATTTATTTTTTTACCTGTACTGTACTCACTTATTTTGATGTCAAAATGGAGGAGTCATTACAAGTGGAGGGATATATGGTATACTAGACCATGGTGTATATTATTGAATATCTTCCAGAGTTAGCATTTATTAAGATCGATTTAGATTGGTGCATTGTTGATCCAAACTCCATTAACAAATTCGAAGGGGAGTACCTGATGGAGAAAGGTAGATCAAGGAAGGTGAAAGGTAATTATTAGATGGTGTAGATTAATTATAACACATTTGATTGTTGGTTTTTATGTATATATCATACTTAATTATTTCATTTTTAATCTTCAATATGCATCAATTATAAAAGTATATCGTGTTAAGTAATTATACATTTCTAAAATATTGTAATTTTATTCTCATGGAGCTGGTCGAGAGTGGGATGCACTACATTTATACGTGGCAAACAATCTTGATTGGATGAAGGTATGGATTGAACAATGTAAAAAATTTGGTCAATGATTATCATGGGAATGTGTGGCTTCATTGGTTAAAGAAGCACACCACAATGGAGATACCAATCTTACACAAAGGGAAATCGATTTAGCATATGGTTTAAAAGATAAACATGAAAGAATATTAATAAGCCATACTATTTAATTATATTCAATTATATTGATGTAGAAGTTGAATTTTTTTTATCTTTACATACTTTCCAAACATAAGATATTTACTTAATTATCAATTGATGATGTCATGTTTACGTGTTTGGCATATTGTCGGTAAAAAACCATAAGGCTATGTGGGCAACGGTCATAAATTTCACATAAAAAAGTTGGATGAAATGAAGAAAACATTTGATTCTAGGATAATTACAGTCTTTGAGGTGATGAATGTTTCCTCTAGAAGTGGTAGACATCCAGAATTGTTAGAAAATCGATACTATGGGTATTTGGAAGATATTATTGAGTGTGACTTTAAATCCTTTAAATTAATTTTATTTTTTGTCAAATGGTATAGGCTACGATTGAATCAACGTGATCATGATAGAACTTTTATTAAACATGATAATGGATTTTCCATGCTCAATAAAAGGTCACTTGAACCAAGAACAAAGCCCTATGTTCTTCCAAGTCAATGTGAACATGCATTTTACTCAGAGGCTCCAGGTAGAGGGGGTTTGTCATTTGTTATTAGACATGATCCAAGGGGAAGGTCGATAAAGTATAATGTAGAGGAAGATCAAGAGGGTATTGAAGAAGAAGATGGTGTAGAGGATCAACATGAGTTAGATGATCATGTTCTAGAGGAAGATGTTGAAGAAATAGTTGAACCAGATGATGTAGGAGACAATATTCATGAAGATGATATCGATGATGACTCTATCGAAACTGACATCGACGATGACGATAATGATATGGCCAATCCTTACAATGTTGAATCTAGATTGGATGACACATATGTGGACTTGGATGGGGAAGATGGTTAATTACATTGAACTGTATGAGGTATGAATTAATCTATCTATCTATCTATCTATCTATCTATCTATCTATCTATATATATATATATATAATATTGATAGAAATATTGACTTGTATTGGTATATTGTATAAATTATTTTTCAAGTTTAATTATGCCATTTTCTAGTATGTCAGTTTATGTTTTAGGATAAATTTCTTAATTATGACAACAAAGACATTCATTTATATTCTAGTACATAGATTTTGTTAGGTTTTGGGTAATTGAAAGTGACATGAGAGGGGGGGGGGAGATAGATGAGCTTCCACCTTCACGTGGTTGGCCATATTCAGTAGAGAATATTAAACAATTCTCGAAACTAAGAGAAGCTCGGCAAGGTTAATGCACAACTATGCTTATTTCACCTAGTTCGTTATTATATAATATTTAATAACCCAAAAATAAAATGCACCTACTCATGTACTTGAAACCGGTGCATATAAATGACATGTGAATGGGGCCAATGTTGAAAGTTTTTCAATTTTTGCTTGTATGGAATGAAATTTGACATGGTTAGACTATATGCATGCATTGATGGTATGGGAGGGTTTTCGGACTCAAACGTGACTCACAAAAACAATTTCACAATATAAAAAAACAAGCCTATAGAATAATTAATGTGAAAGGAGACAAGGCATCGCCTGCTCATGTACTTGAAACTGGTGCATATAAATGACATGTGAATGGGGCCGACGTTGAAAGTTTTTCAATTTGTGCTTGTATGGACTGGAATTTGACATGGCTAGACTAAATGCATGCATTGACGATATGGGAGGGTTTCCAGACTCAAACATGACTCACATAAACAATTTGACAATCAAACAACAAGCCTATAGAATAATTAATGTGAATGGGTCCAATGTTGAATTGTTTTTCAATTTGTGCTTGTATGGACTGAAATTTCATGACATGTTAGGAAAACACACATGCATTGACGATATGGGAGGATTTATAGACTCAGACATGACTCGAACAAAGAAATTGATGATAAAATATTCTTTGGTTATTCTATCAAAACCAAAAAATAAGGCGTGGTTGTTCATGTACTTGACCCTAATTATAAGTGACATGTGAATGGGGCCAACATTGAAATATTTTCAATTTGAGCTTTTATGGACTGATATTTGACATGGTTAGACTAGATGCAAGCAATGACAGTATGGGAGGGTTTGCAGACTCAAACATGACTCACAAAAACAATTTCACAACCAAACAACAAGAATATAGAACAATTAATGTGAAGGGAGACAAGGCCAATTTTTTGGGTGGCATTGCCTGCTCATGTACTTGAAACCGACACATATAAATGACATGTGAATGGGGCCAACGTTGAATGTTTTTCAATTTTTGCTTGTATTGACTAAAATTTGACATGGTTAGACTAGACACATGCATTGATAGTATGGGAGGGTTTCCAGACTCAAACATGACTCACACAAACAATTCAACAATAAAAAACAATCCTATAGAATTATTAATGTGAATAGGGCCACTGTTGATGTTTTTTTCAATTTGTGTTTGTATGGATTGAAATTTCATGACTTGTTGGAAAAAAACACATGCATTGACAGTATGGGAGGGTTTCTGGACTCATACATGACTCGAACAAAGAATTCAACAATCAAATATTCTTTGGTTATTCTATCAAAACTAAAAAATAAGGTGTTCATGCTCATGTACTTGACCCTGCTTATAAGTGACATGTGAATGGGGCCAACGTTGAATTTTTTCCAATTTGGGCTTGTATGGACTACTATTTGACATGGTTAGACTAGACACATGCAATAATAGTATGGGAGGGTTTCCAGACTCAAACATGACTCACACAAACAAATTCACAATCAAGCAAGCAAGGTCAGTTTTTTGGGTGGCATCACCTGCTCATGCACTTGAAGCCGACGCATATAAATGACATGTGAATGGGGCCAATGTTGAAATGTTTTCAATTTGTGCTTGTATTGACTGAAATTTGACATGGTTAGACTAGACGCATGCATTGACGACATGGGACGGTTTCTAGAATCAAACATGACTCGCACAAACACTTCAAAAATCAAACAACAAGCCTATAAAATTATTAATATGAATGAGGCCAATGCTGATTTTTTTTTTTAATTTGTGCTTGTATGGACTGAAATTTCATGACATGTTAGGACAACACACATGCATTGATGGTATGGGAGGGTTTCTGGACTTAGACATGACTCGAAAAAAGAATTCAAAAATCAAATATTCTTTGGTTATTCTATCAAAACCAAAAAATAAAGCGTGCCTGGTCATGTACTTGACCCTGCTTATAAGTGACATGTGAATGGGGCCAACTTTGAAATGTTTTCAATTTGGGCTTGTATGGACTGATATTTGACATGGTTAGACTAGATGCATGCATTGAGGGTATGGAAGGGTTTCTGGACTCAAACATGACTCGCACAAACAATTCGACAATCAAACAACAAGCTTATAGAATAATTAATATGAAGGGCGTCAAGGCCAATTTTTTGGGTGGCATCGCCTTCTCATGTACTTGAAATCGTCACATATAAATGACATGTAAATGGGGTCAACGTTGATATTTTTTCAATTTCTCTTGTGTGGACTGAAATTCGACATGGTTAGACTAGACACATGCATTGACGATATGGGAGGGTTCTGGACTCAAACATGACTCACACAAACATTTCGATAATAAAAAAACAAGCCTATAGAATAATTAATGTGAATGGGCCCAATGTTGAATTTGTTTTCAATTTGTTCTTGTATGCACTGAAATTTCATGACATGTTAGGACAACACACATGCATTGATGGTATGGGAGGGTTTCTGGACTCAGACATGACTCGAACAAAGAATTCGACAATCAAATATTCTTTGGTTATTCTATCAAAACCCAAAAATAAGGCACGCCTTCTCATGTACTTGACCCTGCTTATAAGTGACATGTGAATGGGGCCATCATTGATTTTTTTTTCAATTTGGGCTTGTATGGAATGATATTTGACTTGGTTAGACTAGATGCATGCAATGCCAATATGGGAGGGTTTCCAGATTCAAACATGACTCACACAAATAATTTCACAATAAAACAACAATCCTATAGAATAATTAATGTGAAGGGAAACAAGGCCAACTTTTTGGGTGCCATCACCTGCTCATGTACTTGAAACCGATGCATATAAATGACATGTGAATGGGGCCAACATTGAAATGTTTTCAGTTTGTGCTTGTATTGACTTAAATTTGACATGGTTAGACTAGACACATGCATTAACAGTATGGGAGGGTTTACATACTCAAACATGACTCGCAGAAACAATTCAACAATCAAATAACAAGCCTATAGAATTATTAATGTGAATGGGGCCAATGTTGAATTTTTTTTTCAATTTGTGCTTGTATGGACTAAAATTTCATGACATGTTAAACACTTTCCTTTATGTGAAATAAACAAGAACAATGGGTCTTTGAGAAAGCATGCCAATGCCTTTTATTTGCAATAATGGAGTCATTTCTAACTTCATGTTTCTTGTAAAACCCTTTGTTCTTCACTTTTATTCCCTTTAAATAGATCATATGTTGATTGAAAAAGACCTTATTTATCGGAAATAAAGACTCTAAATGTTGGAGAACTAAAAGAAAATGCAATTTGTAACTACCTAAACAATCATGGAAACCTACTTATCTACCTTAACTCATGAAGCAAGCTCTCTATGTGACATAAGTTTGCAAGTGTAGTAAAAAGAAAGTATTTTTGTAATTGTGTGAGCCTCTTTTTACCATTTTATTGATAGATAAATGGCATGCAACATTGCAAAACATGAATGATAGGAAACTCATACCCACTACTTGCACACAATCGCCTTCTCAACCTAAGAATTCCTTGGACCTTAGTAAACCTAAAATGAAACTAAAACATAGCAGTATTGATAAATTAGGAGACTTGTGTGTGTGGGAGGTAGTGAGAAATGCAGACATTACATGTTTTCAAGGTCCATCCTATTGTGTTAGATTATGGAATATCTCCTTCATTGTACATTTTATGGGCTCAAAATATGAAAGCATTGTTGGAATTACTTCACACACACCTAGGATTTATTTTTCCTAAGGTTATTCCTTGTTTATTAGTCATAATTAGTCATTATCCAGTCTCCTATATTTTAGATGAGAATATTCCACCTGGAGAATATTCACTTTCAGTTGACACTTCAGTTTGACTAGTTGAGTTGAGTTTAGATGTTGCATTGGTTTTGTCACCATGCAACATTGGGATCATTGCCAACTCACTACTCTTTGTTCCGTCAATTAACTGAAGACTAGTTGACTAGTTAACTCAACTAGGTGGCAATTCACTCCCGTAACTGCCTGAGAGACTAGACTAGGTGGCAGTTCACTCCCGTAACTATTGGTGTGTGTCCAAATCACTCTAGAACACCACTATGGCTTATTAGTTACTCATGTATCCTATATCTATTGTAAATTATTCACTCTTTGAGTGTGGAATACAGTTAATGATAATTCTTCCATTCTTTCTCTCTTGCTTCTTCTTTCTCAATTTCTCTCTACAAATGTGTGTAGTATTTTCTAGCTAGATCTATTATGTATAGGTTCAACACGTTTACATGGTATCAAAGCCGATGGAATCCTAAGAAAAATCTACACAAAATCATTTTTTGCAAGTACAAAAGATTGAAGACAACAAAAAGATGGATTATTCGTCGAAAATACTTCTCACACCTCATAACTATTTGGAATGGAAGCCAAAAACTATGCTTCATATTAGATGTAGAGGCTTTTACCAAATAACTATGGCAATGGAAGTAGAGCCTGATTCTGTCGATGAGA
>JASDQU010242283.1:6243-25182 GCA_032191745.1 Picea mariana
CATATATTGTGCATGGTGTACTGTGGTGTATTTGTGTAACTCTTATACTATTGTTCATTTCTCATTGGATATAATTGAATGGTTTAAGTATAGGTTGAAAAAGGTTTTAAATTGTACTTGATACTGATTCACCCCCCTCTCAGTATCAACAATGTGGCATTGGACGAGTGGTTTCCACGTGTCACTTAGATTTGTGACTTATGTATATATAAAATTCCAATTGGACCTTGACACTTGTCACCATATGAATGCGCCATGTGTCCTTGCTAACGTGGGCTCTTAATGTGTGTGCCACGTGTCTTACTTCGTGACTTTGGAGCTCTGGCATTTGGGTGGACTTACATGTTCTAAACCTTTTTTTGCCGAAGTTGACCAAAATTGGACCCGCCTATCCTGATCCAACGATCATCATGCATTGTCCAGATCTGATGGTCCTTATTCAATTAAAAAATTCGGGGCTCCGGCCTTCAGGTGAATTCATATGTTCTTGGTTTCTTTTCACTAGAGTGGTCAGTTCCAAAGTTAACCGTCTCCTTGGGATATGACGATTCCCATATTTTACTCCAGATCAACGGTTGGCGTGACTTCGGAGCTTCGACCTTCGGGTAATATTACATGTTCTTGGCTTCTTTTAGTCGGAGTGGTTAGTGCCAAAGTTGACTAATACTATGCAACCCTTATATGACATATATCATTTATCTCGAAGTGATCCTTATATCCAACGACTTACTTTTACTTTGGAACTTCATCTTTGGTTAAAATTCCTTCATGAAAATTTCCTTTGTTCAATATTATCCGAAGTGGTTAATGTCGGGCTGACCATGTGTACGTCATTTCCACGATTGACAGTCCACGACTCTTAGTAGTTGATATAACGGTCTATATTTAATATATATCTCACAATCTAAATCATTCCCAAATATTCAACATACGAACACAATTCTTCTCTTTTTTACGCAAGTTTCCTATATGATCCGATGGTCATAATATTTCCCGAAAGCTACATTAGTGGACAAGATTCCTCCTCGATTCTTTTAGAGTTTTACTGTGGGGATTTCAATCCCAATAGCATTTTTGCAATGCGTTCTCCCTTGTAAGATTCAGTTTAACATTCTTCTGCTCCCTATTTGACATCAATGACAATATCATACCACTGTGTCCAACGTTATTGTCTCTGAGATTCTTATGTTATAACATGAATGCTTGCTGGTAATTGCTATGCACAACACATTTAAACATTCTTTATACTGTGCATGAATATTTATTATTTTATGTGCTATTATCATGTTTCTTTCATGATTATTTAATAATTAAATGGTATCGGAATTCAAAATTAGATTCGAACATAGTTTTTGAGGTAGCGTGCCCTACCCAAGGGTGGCTAGGTACATTACAGATTGGTATCAGAGCTTCTGTTTGAAACACCAGATTGGTATAGGCCATAACTATTGGACATGGTATTATGGTGTTGGCATTGAATTCAAGAAGATCAATATGGTATTGTCGTTAAGAAAGAATATATCTTTGAGATCCTAAATCTCAGGAGAGATAATGTATTAGGTTGAAAGGAATGAGAGCGCATAGCCTTAAGACCTTTGGAAAGGTCGAATGAAAGCTCAGGAAAAGGGGCACCTTAAGGAAGTGATATTGGGATCGAATTCCCAATAGATAAACTGTAGAAGCAACTTCAAGATGATGAGGAAACTCTGTTGCAGTCGAGGGATATGAAAACCATCGATCGCTCACCGAAGGCACAAATCAATGATCATGGTTCAGTTGGAATCCAAGTGTAAATCAAAAGGAGTCTTAGAGGAATCAAACCTCGGAAGGACATTGATCCCAGGTCAATAAGGCATAGGGAGAAGGTGGATAAATGAGAGCCATTAGATCTAGTTGAGAAATTTTGGGTATAACCAGACCTGTCAGATGGAACCATTAAAACCTCATTCATTGGACTGGGTTGATGAGTTCTGTGGTCATTATGCATTGATCATTCTAGGTAGAAATGAGTTAGTAACGGGTGGAATCCCGTAAGGTTGAAACCATGAATTAACGTAGAATGTTGTATCAAGGAGGAACTTCGGGTCATTTCTCAGCCTTCTGATCGAGTATAGTGGAAGGACAGGGTAAGCCACAATATCCTAGAGTCTTAGAGTAACAAAATCATGTAGACTATCGATCTAAGATGCCTTCGGGACCTTTCTCAACCGTTATATCAAGTAGTGGAAGGATGGCGTGAGCACTTCTATAACTTCTGAGGAGATGAACAACTTGGGAGTTGTAATATCTCGGAGTCCCGAAGTGCCAAAGTCTCGAAATAAATAAGAACCATCCATCTCAAAATTTGATTAAGTCATAACCATTGGATTAAGCTAGTGGAAGGATAACGTAAGCGATGGTGTTAAGCGACGGTAAGCAATCATTGTCACTTTATGACCACTTTGGCAGGTATAACTACGGGGGAAATGAAAAACTTGAGAGTTGTAATATCCTGGAGTCCTAGAGTGTCGAAGTCCCAAAATAAATAAGGACCGTTCATCTCAACACCTGATTAATTCATGATTGTTGATTTTGTTCAAGCTTCCAGATGATCCAGGATCATCTAGTCAACGGGAGATTAAATCTCAACCGTCCAATCTACGAGTGGAGATAATATAAGTACTTCAATGAAGTGTACTTCGAGAAGTATTACTCCGGAAGCATGCAAGAATGACGAAGTTCGGAGGACCTGGTTCCAATACCGGTCTCATGATAAGGTAAAGGGGTTGATTAGAGGTGTGAAGGGACTAGAAGTAAACAAGCCACATATATTTTTGAATGAGGTCCGGTGTGGGTGATAACCTAGCTAGACCAATGCTTCAACGGTTCCCCCTATTCCAAGAAGTTGCATCACCTTCTGGTGTCAATAATACCAAGGGCTGGGTTTGTGGTCTAACAAACAGATCATTAGGCCGAGTCTTAGTTCTTTCCTTATATGACTGCAGGTCGTGACCTTGGTCTAATCCCATGCTCAATACCGGTCATAGATCTTTCATTCCCTGTAACGATCAAAGGCCCAAACAATCTCTCAATGAAAAGGAATATTCAACAATTGTGATTTAATCAATCATTGAGGCCAATGGTCCACGCATGTCAACATGGTGGCATGTTAACAACTTATCCACTGTGCATGTTAATCCTAGGATGACACGTCACCAAATCAACTAATGGTCCATATATAAAGAGCATAACCTCCAGAAAATTAATGATCAAGAAACTTCAATTTGCGTTATGGATCTTCGTCATTGAATCTTATCTTAATCACGATCAATGGTGCTGGTTTTGATTCATCCACCTAGTCAACGACGAATGAGGATCATTGATATAAATATGATCAACGATCATAGTTCAACTTCGATAATTTTTCTACGCATGTTGGAGCATGATCTGACATTCTAATTTCTCCTCAAGCTTGGATTTGACGATCGAGATTCAATCCTCTATACAATACAATTTGATGACCAAAACACATTCACTCTAGATCTAATGGTCGAGGGTTGTCGAACCTATAACATACAAATTAATCTTCAAACTCATTATCAAATGGAGAATCTAAGTTACAGATCCCTTCAATTGATTGTTGGAGAAGGGGATCGAAATCATAATTGAACCAAGAGACACATAACGCCATAGATGAACTCAAAACCTGAAATTACTCACTCTGTTCTAAAAATCAGCAACATACTACAACAAATTCAATCTAAACATCTTCTAGAGGTATCTTGACCTATCCATTACAATGATATTTTAAAATCAAGGGAACCAACCCTCCCTTTAGTAAATGTTTTGACCCTCCTAGGGTCAGAATTCAAGATTTCATTTGATGCTCTTGCATCACTGGGAGAATAAAGAGAAAAGTACTAAAGGAACATCACTTAGAGTGGATAAGCCCATGGTTTTGAGCACACGGTCACAAGGAAAGTGGATTGAAGGAAGCGACTTTGTAGAATTCAAATTCTGTACCAATTGAAAGGGCCTTGGAATAATTTGATAAGATTGACACACAACCATTCCATTGCCGCTACAAGATCATGTTTGCACAAAAAGGGTGAAATTGAATTTTTGAGGAAGCCATAAATTTCAGCTCAAAGATCGGATTGGGGCATGGGAATAATCATTAGAAAGATGATTAATAGGAGAATAACATTGAATTATTATAATTTGGATACTAATGATATATTTCTTCATAAATTGAGCATAAAAAGGACCTATAGCATTGTTTGGATTTTTATTTATAATATGCATAATTCTAACAAAATGGTTGCTTGCACATTTTGCAGAATTAGGGAGTATAATCATATCAGTTCAAGATAAGAATTCATATTCAATAAATGGAGTAAGGAGAGGGATCCTTCAGTCATGACAAAGAATCCAAAGGTCAAAATATTAGTGTTGGTAATGCAGAGACATAATCAAATGGGCAAAGGATAACAGGGGAACAATAAACCTTAATAGAGACTGTGAGAATCCTGAAAATATAAGTGTAGAGTTACAAATCAGACAATGAGAGGTTGATGAGAGAAAAAATCAGATAAATGCTCAAGTAATGAAAATCCTAAATTAGTTGCATAGGAAATCAAGGAATGGATCAGACTTAAGGCAGGAGGAAGAATAAATATATCATGAAAGAAGAGGTAACTATAGAAGAGCTGCTCTTTCAAGAAGTGCCAACATAAATCATAGACATCACTCACCTCTTGCTTTGGGGAAAAATCCCCTTAGTCAGGGTCTAATGGCTAGGTAGAGAAATGACTCAAAAGACAGAAACTGACCTATTCTTACCCAATCTCAAAAACCCTAATGATTTCTTTTAAACAAGGGAAACAAGAAAAATATGAATAATGACACCTTGTATCATTTCATTCGTAGTATATCGAATTTGTTTGCTATTTTCTCCCAGATTGCAGGTCTCCTCCCAAATCTGACCTGAAAAAACTTAGAAAGCAACCTACAAGAGCATATATTTAATCATTATTAACATAAACATGTATTAATTCCCATGAAATAAGCTACAAACATTGGAAATTATTCACAAGAACATAGACACACGAATTGGGAAAGGAAAGCTCTCTTTTATTGATAACATATAAGGAAGATTACAACCAAAATCTTTAATTTCGACACCTCTCCACGAACCTCGCCTGGGTTCCTCCAATAAGACTCAAAGTGAATTAATCCCACAATAACTAGAAAATACTCACAATAAACATGCAAAACTAAGGGGTTTGATGGATTTCATAAAGAGGATGAGAGAATGAGATTCTTGAGGATGGATACTCAGAACTGGATGCATAAGCTGAGAGAGAAAGAAGGAGAAATTTGGGTAGAGTTTCTTTGCCTCTTAAAAAGTTATTTCAAATGACCTCCCTAGGGCCATTTTTATATGGAAATTAGATGGTTATTCGGTTGTGAGAAGGGCTATAGGAGGTAAGAATGGTTATGCAACCCAATAGCCCATAAACCTGTTAGAGAGCGTTTTTTTTTTTTTTTTTAATTTTTGCAAATTTTGTGAGTGTAGGCGAGTTGTCTATGTATCAGGTAGCATATGCACGTAGACTGCCTATGTATCATGTAGCATATGTACGTGAGCTTCTTATGTATATGGTAGCGTACATATTAAAAAATGGATTTTTAAGAAGGAAACTCAACAAAAGTGATTTGCAAGTGTGCATATGGATGGGCCATGATAAAAAATGCATAGTGGTGGAATTTTGGACCATAACATCGGCTTACTTAGAAAGAATATTTTATGCATCTGAAGACTCCATAAGCATTCCAAAAGTGTCTCCTGTTAGGAACCAAAGAAGAAGGCATGAATTGGATAGTTTGCAAGGAGATTTGAGAAAACTTAAGCCACCATCCTTTGATGGTGAAAGAGAAAGGGAAGATGATGAAGCATGGTTTCTTGGACTCAGGAGGTATTTTCAATTGCATAAATACTCCTCAAACATAGAAGCAATAATTTCAACATACCATTTACATGGGAAATATTCTATGTGGTGGGATCAACTGAAGCAAGTTGAGCACACTAATGAGAGTAGGATCACTTGGAAGTAGTTCAAGAAATATTTTAAGAAAGAGTACCTTTCAGAGAAATTCTATGACAAGAAGATGCAAGACTTATTTGAGCTAAGGTTGGGAAGCATGACCATGCCAGAATGTGAGAAGAGGTTCTTGGGATTGCTGAAGTATGTAGGATTTATAAAATATGAAAAAGTGAAGATACAAAGGTTTTTACGTGGACTTCCATCCTTTTATAAAGAGAAGATTCAATATGACGAGCCCAAGACATTGACTGAGACCATCAAGAAGGATAAGCACATGTATGAGCAAGGAAAGGGAAATTAATCCATGCAAAAATATTGGAAGGACAAGAAGAAGGAGAAATGTTATCATAGGAGGAAGGAGTTCAAACCTCCTTTCAATAGAAACAACCCTAATAAAAATAAGCAAGATCAATTTGCTAAGGATGAATCCAAGAAAGAGGATTCCTTGGAGAAAAGAGGAAGACCACCAATCCAATGTTGGGGGTGCAAGGAAAATCACTTATACAAGGATTTCCCTCACATAGGAGATACAACAAATACAATGCAAAACATCCAAGAGGATACAACAGTGGAGGACATGGGCAGGATATATGCAACCTTAGAATATTGACAAGCATAGTACCAATCCAATATGATCGAAGTGGAAGGTAAGATCATTAATCAACCTGTTGCTATTTTAATTGATTCAGGAGCAAGTCATTGTTACATTGATCCTAAGATAGTGGATAGATTACATTTGGAGAAAAGTAAGCTAGGAAAGTCAAGTTTGGTTCAACTAGCCACCGGAACCAAAAGAATGATCAATGAGGTTGTTAAAAGTTGTCCAATAAATATTAATGGAGTAAATACAATTGTCGATATGAATATCATCCCATTAGGATCTTATGACATCCTAATTGGAATGGATTAGTTGGACCAACACCATGCTGTCCTATATTGTCATAACAAGACATTTACATGTCTTGATGAAGAAGGAAAACATAGCACTGTGAAAGGAATTCTAAGATCCATTTCTATAAGGAAGATTTCAACCTTATAGCTAAATAAATGTTTTAGGAAAGGATGTCAATTGTATGCAACTCATGTGGAAGAGTAAGAAAAGACAAAAGGGACAAGACTTGAAGATTTTCTAGTATTGCAAGAGTTTGAAGATGCATTCCAAGAAATACCCATATCTCCACCAAAGAGAGAGATAGATTCCTCTATTGATTTAGTACCAGGAGTTGCCCTGGTATCAAAAACACCTTACAGAATGAGTACACCTAAATTGAAATAATTACAAATGCAGTTGGAAGAGTTGTTGCAGAAAGGGTACATACATCCAAGTGTTTCACCTTGGGGAGCACTGATACTCTTTGTCAAAAATAAGGATGGAACAATGAGGCAGTGTATAGAAATTAGACAACTGAATAAAGCCACTGTGAATAAAAAATACCCTCTACCCATAATTGATGACCTATTTGATCAACTAATAGGAGAAAATATATTTTCAAAGATAGAAATTGACATCCAGATACCATCAGGTAAGAATAAAGGAAGAAGACATCAATAAGACAACCTTCAGAACCAAGTATGGTCATTATGAGTTTGTAGTGGTTCCATTTGGACTGACCAATGCACCAACTGTCTTTATGTGCTTAATGAATGGAGTATTCAGGAATTATCTGGATAAGTTGTTCATTGTGTTCTTGGATGACATACTTATTTATTCTAAGTTCGAGGAAGAGAATGAATATCACTTGAGGTTAGTGTTACAAGTGCTGAGGGAACACCAACTTTATGCCAAGTTTAGTAAGTGTTATTTTTACCAAGAACAAATCCATTATTTGGGTCATATTATTTCAGAACAAGGTATAGTAGTAGATCTAAAAAGTATTGAAGCCATTAGAGGATGGCCAACACCCATGAATGTTCCAAAAATCAAATCTTTTATGGGATTAGCCAGATACTACAAGAGGTTTATAGCGAGGTTCTCTAAGATTGTTCATCCCATAAATTCTTTACAAAAGAATGGAATCAACTTTTAATGGACACAAAGTGTGAAGGCAATTTCAATTTGTTAAAGGAATTACTTACTAGTGCACCTATTTTAAAGATTGTTGACCGAAATGAGAATTTTGTGGTATGTATTGATGCATGCAAGGAAGGACTTGGTGGAGTCCTCACTCAAAATGGACATGTCATTAGCTATGAGTTCAAAAAACTCAAATATCATGAGAGGAATTATGCCACACATGATTCGGATCTTGTTGCCATAGTTCATGCATTGAATATATGGAGGCATTATCTCAGGGGAAAAATATTTGAATTAAGGACAAACTATAGTGGTCTGAAATATCTTTTTGAACAACCAACTTTGAATGCTAGGCAAACACGGTGGTTGGAATTTTTAAGTGAGTATGAATTTGACATCAAGCATATCAAGAGAACAGAAAATAAAGTTGTTGATATACTTAGTAGAAGAGTACATCTTATGCATGCTACAACTGTTAGTATGCATCAGTCTACGTTGTTGTTACAGATCAACATTACCTATAGGTAAAATAAAGTTTACAACAAGAAAACATACAACAAAAAATTAAAGAGTATGAGATTAAGGAAGATGGATTACTTATGCATAAGAATAGAATTTATGTTCCTAGTTCCAAAGAACTTAGGAATTTGGTACTAAAAGAAATGCATAATTCTCCATATGCTGGACATCCTGGTTACCAGAAAAAAATTGCAGAAGTACGAAGCCAATTATTTTGGCCAGGAATGAAGAAGGATGTTGCTGATTACATTGCCAGATGTATGGAATGTTAGAGAGTAAAAGATGAGCATAGACACCCAGAGGGTTTGCTTCAACCATTTCCAATTCCAGAGAAGAAATGGGAAGTGGTAACCATTTATTTTATAACTAAATTTCCCAGGACTACAAGGAAACATGATTCCATAATGGTAGTTGTGGATAAATTGACAAAGGCTTCTCATTTTATTTCCGTGAAAATGACTCATACAATAGCTAATATTGCAGAAATTTACATGAGGGAAATTTCTAGGTTGCATGGGATACCTAAGGAAATTGTTTTAGACAGAGATACAAAGTTTACTTCAAATTTATAGAGGGGATTATTTAAATGATTTGGTACAAATATGAATTTTATCACAACATACCATCCATAGTCACATGGGAATACAGAGAGAGCCAACCAAGTGATTGAAGACATGATGCGAATGTGTGTGATGGATAAACCATCTAAGTGGGACTACTACTTGCATTTGGTTGAGTTCGCCTATAATAATGGGTATCAAGATTCATTGAAGATGATCCCATTCGAGGCTTTGTATGGTAGAAAATGCAATACTTCAGTGAGTTGGGACAATCCAACAGACCGAGTAGTACTTGGGCCAGAATTGATCAAGGACATGGAAGACCAGATGGTTAGAATTAAGAACAATTTAAAGGCAACTCAAGATAGACAAAAAAGTTATGCAGATAAGAACAAGACAATTAGAGAATTTAAAGTGGGGGAGCATTTTATTTTAAAAGTGAAGTCCAAGAAGAGATCATTGAAGTTGGGTAGTTGTACAAAGCTAGCAACCAGATTCTGTGGACCATTTGATATCTTGGACATAATAGGGCCAGTTGCATACATGTTTGCATTGTCTTCTTCCATGAATCTGCATAATGTATTTCATGTCTCTTTTCTAAAAAACTATATACATGATCCTAACCATGTTATTGATTGGAATTTGATTCAGGTAGAGCCAGAGGGAGAATTTCAGGTCCAACAAGTGCACATATTGAATAAAAAATTCAAAATGCTTCGAAATCAAGGGATAGAATTGGTAAAAGTTTAGTGGACCTGCTAGGGTCCTAAAGATGCTACTTGGGAGCATGAAGATGCCATGTGGGCGAAGTAACAACGAATTTTTGAATAAATTTTGAAATTTTAATTTTTGTTTTGTATATGCATTGAGGACAGTGCCAAAATAAGGGGGAGGGGAATTTAATACCTTGGTTTTGAGTCCCCGTATGAAATATTGTATTTTTTTTATTTGATGAAAGGCCAGAGTGCCCAAACAATTAAAGAGGCCGACGTGCCTAGGAAATGTAATTATATGATCATTATTAATAATGAAATACATCGCTAGCTACAAGACAGACAAGGGCAAGAGTTATAGGGGCATATGATTCCATGAGAGAGGGGAATTAAGGGGACAAGTCATTTTATCATATTTTATTCACCCATAGTTGTTTTAATGGAGAGAAGTGGCTACATGTGCTTCTTGGGGAAAGACCATGGGATTCTTATTTTTCAAGTAAATATTTAAATCCATCTTGTGGATTTTTTTGGGGCTCTTCTCCATACACTTTCACACTTTCATTCATGATTTCTCATTCATCCTTGATACTGGTAGGGGAAAGAAAAAAAAATGAATTTTTTGGGAGAGAAGACATTGTTGGCTGGACGTAGTGACTGCTGGTGTATTCCAACAATGAACATGCCTACATGCCTGAGATGCATTGGCATGTACTAAATTTTATTCACAACTGCGAGTCCTAAGAGTCCCAACATGGATATTCTCTACCATATGCACTGGAGCCCTTGAAGGAGGTGGACAACCTAAGATACTGCATGGCAGAGAAGGGGGTCCATTCTCTTGGGTTGTGCAGGCTGGAGAGAAGAGAGTTGGTGTACTTTGGATTGTTTGTGTTGAGGAACTTGTGAGAGCTTGAGTGCTGACGGATTTGGGGAAACTAGGTGACACAATGGAACCATCCTTGTGGATTCATATCCCTAACTCAAGGGTGACATTCTTGTTGAGACTTGGAACAACAATGTCTATGGTTGGGTGGAACGTCCTTGGTCTGCAGCTAGTTGGTGAACCATTTTGATTAAGATAAGTGCTCTCTGTCATGTGTTTCTCTGTTGTATATTTATTTCTTTTGTGTATGAATTATTGTCTTTGAGATTCATATGTTATAACATGCATGATTTTGGTTATTTCTATGCATATCATGTTTAAACATTCTTTATATTGTGGCATGAATATTTATTATTGCATGTGCTGTTATCATGTTTCTTTAATAATTAAATGGTATCAGAATTCAAAATCAACTTCGAACAGAGTTTTTGAGGAAGCGTGCCCAACCCGAGGGTGTCTGGGTACATTACATACAAGAGACGAAATACTAGGGTTGGTAAAGGAGAGCTTCATAGTGAGCCATAGGGTAGAGAACCTTGCATAATAGTTCAAATCATGAAGATACCATATATAGGAGGGGAAGAAGAGGAGATTCAGTCCAGTCCAGTAATAAAAGAGCCATTAAGTCCTACTCATACTAAGTCCCGTGTCTAGTCCATGACCATGTGTGTGTCACCAAAATCAAAGATAACAATTGAAGACTTGTCAAAATCCATCATAGTTAGATAAGGAGGATAGAGTAGTAGCAGCCAAAATAGTGGAAGTAGTGTGTAGAGTCAGAGTCAGAATCATGGTCAACAAACATCACAAGAGGAGGGACTATACAAAGCAACATGGAAGGGGTAGATAATACTTTCAGACTTCCTGAGTTCCAGGGAGTGGGGTCAGAGGATCCAGAACAACATTTTTTTGTTTTCGAAACAATTTGGGCCGCTAAGAACGTACATCATGAGGCTGTGAAGATTGCGCAATTAGAGACAACATTTAGAGGTCGTGCGCTAGTATGGTATATGAAGCTGCAGAGTATCACGCCTGGAGGACATACCAAGACTTTGGTAGAAATAAGGCAAGCACTATTGAAAGAGTTCAAGAAGCCAAACTTAGAGTCGCAGTACATCATAGAACTGAAGGAGATTAAACAGGTACAAACATAGTCGATATGGTATTTCGATCAAAGATTTCAGGATGTGATGGGTAGACTGACTTTCCAAATCCCATATCAACAACATCAAGAATGGTTTATTACATGGATTCTACCACACATTCATAGGCCATTGATTCAAATTAAGGTTATGTCACAACCCGAGGCACTGGAAATTGCAATGAAATTAGAGTAATCTCTGGCAGGAGACATTGGAGGAATGACACAAGTTCATATGTAGTTGGATACATAGACGATTCAACTAGATGAACTTAAAAAAGGGAAGGAGAAATGAGAAAATGTTTGGTGTACCAAGTGCATAGCTAAAGGCCATCACAAGGATGAATTCCCAACATTCACACAGTATTTAGCAACTTGAGCACTGAATCCATTACTAGGGGTAGGATACTGTGAGATGTGTAAGAAATGCGACCATCATCCCATTGAGAGTCCATTACTACAAAAGTATCTGAGTACACAAAGGAACTTGTTTTGCAATTTTTGTAAGTCTCTGGAACATGAAGAGAAGAATTTCCATGCTTTCGAATTGATGAGGGAACACACATCATATATGTACAAGATTCAAGAGGATAATTATACAACAAAAGGGGTGGTACACAATATAACAATCAAAGAGGTTTCAATCAACAAACAGAGGAAAATTTGGTAGAGGTCAAGGAAAAGGAAATTTTGGTAGAGGAGGAAGAGGATAGATAATATGTTATAACTGTAATCAATCGGGACACTTAGCTCGCGACTGCCTGAATCCATGTACAACGTGCACATACTACAAAGCATTGGATCATGTGACCAAATATTATCCTCAACTAGTTATGAAATGGTAGGACAAAGGTAACTAGAACCAGAATCAAAATCAGAATGTGCAGAAGATATCAGCTGAAAAATAGAATGAAGGACCAAGAATATCAGTTGTTACACGCGGAGGAGCTAGAACAGGGGCTGGTATGAAAAATGGAGGAAAGAAGACTGAGAAATGGGTAAGGAAGTCAGGAGGGCCTATGACAAATTTTGATCCTCATCAGGCAAGGGAGACATATCAAAGAGAGAGAAAATAAGTACTTGGACAGGATTGGGGAGCATCAACATCATCTGCGCCTCGTATAGAAGATCACGCTATGTCAGAGAAGACAACTGGAAAGGTAAGCATGCTAACAAAATTATTGAGGAGTTGTGTAGAGATAATGAAGGATGAAACTGCACTAAGTACACTATATTACATGAATGATCACTGCACACAAGGAAAGGAAACCCCTGTCACACAAAGGATTGTAAATCAGGTACTGCGCGGGAAGAGAACCAATGAAGAATTCAGATTCAATGACCATGTTGGGGAGTACGATGTGGATAATGTCATATTGGACTTGGGATCCAATGTGAATGTTTTACCTAAGCAGACATGGGAGATGATGGGAAAGCCCAATTTAGTGTGGTCTCTTGTTCAGTCAAGGCTCACAAATAAGCACAAAATAGTCTCGATTGGTCGTTTTACAAGAGTACCTGTGAACATATATGGGGTGTGCAACGTGATAGAGTTTGAAGTTATTTATATCGTGGAATATATTCAACCATATATAGCACTAATGGGACTGGAATATGATTTTGATAACCAAACAATCATTAAATTAAAAAGGAGGGAGATGATATTTGAGGTTGGAGATTTGAAAGTTACTGCACCCTTGGACCCATACGAAGGAAATAGATACATAGAGCCAACAAGAGGGAATGAGATTGACAAATTATATAACATGACTGTGCAGATGAAGGATTATGTCAACCCAACAGTGGATGGTGCGTTGATTTGGCAAAGTATTAGTTCGTGCGCATCAAATTCAGAAGCATGTCTACAACATTGGCAAAAAACGATGCATGAAGTGTCAACTAGATGATGTGCACGCATAAACCGATCCTTGTGTTGGATTGGAACAAATCTATATGATTCACCCAAGTATTACGGATTAATTGAGATAATCATTTTTTTAAAGGCATTTGAATTGCAGGTACCCAAACAACAAAGGCTGTTAGCACTTGATGTCATCATAAAACCAACTCCAACTAGATGGTGGGATACACATAAAGAAGGGATACAATATTGGTCACAATGCAACAGACTCATGCAAATAAGGTTTGGTACTAAGGAAAAATACATTGTATAGAAGTATACAGGAGAGAGTGAACTAGCAGGCCATGTTGAGCAGTGCATGGATTCATGGAGTTCATCACCAGAGATAGAATGGACACACAAATTTATACACACAATGGACACAATTATGAAGAGATAGTATTTGGATTGGGAAATGCGCAGGAAGATGACACGATGGGAAGAGTTGATCCAAAGGTTCAAAGTCACATTCACATTCAAACATGAAACACCATCAATAGATGCAGTGTTAAAGGGAATTCAAAGTAAGATTTTCTTGGAAGAAGGAACGATGGAGGTCATATCAATGTGAAATGTGCACATAGCCAATATAAATGTCCATGAGTTATTGGAATGATACAATTTAGCTAAGGAAGAACATGATGAGGATGATCCTAGAAATACACAAGTACCTAAAATAGAAGGCGAACGAGCAGTAGAAGGGCCAGAGCTTGAGTCTACCGCATACACACAACCGATAAATATGTAGAAGGTAAACATTGGGACAACAAAGAATCCCATGTTTGCGTAGATAGGATATTATTGGAGTGATGAGACAGTAGAGAAGAATGTAAAATTACTGTGAGAATACCAAGACCTATTCCCAAAGACATTTTCAAAGATGAAGGGGATAACAGGAGACTTAGGTGAGATGAATATTCCACTGAAATCAGGGCTAAGACAGTGTGCCAGGGGACTTATAGGTTAAATACAAAGTACAAAGAGAAGGTGAAAGATGAACTAGACAAGATGTTGGACGCAATCATTATTGAACTAGTAGAGGAATCTGAATGGATCAATCCAATAGTAGTGCAGGACAAAAAGATAGGAGGGATCAAGATCTGCATGGATCTAAGGAAGATGAATGATGTGTCTTTACATGATCCATTTCCAACACCATTCACAGATGAGGTACAAGAGAGTGTAGGAGGACAAGTGACTTATTATTTCATAGATGGATTCTCTGGGTAACATCAGATTAAAATTTCATAGGAGGATCGACACAAGACCACTTTCATGATAAAGTGGGGGAGCTATCAATATACATTCATGCCCTTTGGACTGAAGAATTCCCCGGTGGTGTTTTCCATAGTAGTGGTTGCAGCATTCAAGTAATTTATTCATAAGTTCCTTGAAGTATACCTAGACGATTGGAGTGTGTTCAGTCTATTGAAGGATCACATAGAAGTACTCAGGGGTATGTTCGATAGGTGCAGATAGTGTCAGATTTCGCTAAACCTGAAGAAGTGTATTTTTTGCGCACCATTTGGAATTCTGTTAGGACATGTAGTGTGCAAACATGGACTATTAGTAGATCCAACCAAGATTGAAGTAATGATGGAGTTATAATATCCTACATCAGTCAGAAAACTGAGGGAAACGTTGGTTCATACATGTTATTACAGGAAATTTATCAAAGGATACACACATATCACAACACCAATGGGAAATTTTTCTGAAGAAGGAAGAAAAGTTTCAATGGAATGAGGACTATCAAAAGGGGTTGGACACCTTGAAACAAAAACTGCTAACCGCGTCGATTTTGATATTTCCGGATTGGAAAAAAGAGTTCCATGTACATGTAGATGCATCGTCCATAGCATTGGGCATGATGATGTCACAACCAGGGGAAGGAGACATAGATCATCCAATCACTTTTGCAAGTAGGAAGTTGTCTATAACAGAGAATAATTTTACTACCATGGAACAAGAAGGATTGGAAATGGTCTATGCGCTACATAAGTTCATACATTACTTATTGGGGTCTCACTTTCAGATCTATACAGACCATTCTACATTAAAATACTTAGTCAATAAGCTAGTGTTGGGGAGGATAATATGCAGATGGCTACTATTGTTACAGGAATATGATTTTGAGGTAATAGTAAAACCGAGGAAGCTGAATGTAGGGCTAGATCATGTATCACACATACTGTCAGGTGAAGATACATGCAATTTAGATGACAAATTACCAGATGCACATCTATTTACAGTGAATATGGTGGATTATTACTTCATAGACATCATACAGTTTCTAAGTACAGGGATGGCTCCATCATATATGACATTAGCATAGAAGAAACAACTAGTAGTGAAAGAAACAAATTATCAGTTGATTGCAAGGAATTTATACAAGTTGGGTGTAGATGAAATATTAAGATGTTGTGTATTGGAACACGAGAGACTAATGATACTTGAATAAGCACATGACGATATTGCAAGAGGACATTATGCAGAGAGAGAAATTTCACAAAATAATTTTTCCGTAGGGATTTGGTGGCCTACACTTTACAAAGATGCGAATGAATACTATCAATCATGTGATGTATCTCAAAGAGTGAGAAAGATGTCTAGGAGAGATGAACTGCCTTTAAATCCACATGTTACATTGCAAGAATTTGATAAGTGGGCGACAGACTTTGTAGGACCAATCAATCCATAAGTAAGAAGATCAGAGGCAAGGTGCAATATCACTACGAGGGAGTATTTGAAAACACGGGCATAAGTCATGCCAATTACAGATTGCACCACAAAGACTACCACGAGGTTTTTGTTTGAGAATATAGTCACAAGGTTTAGATGTCCATGCATATTACTCAGTGATCAAGGCACACACTTTTTGAATAAGACAATTGCAACATTGACTTAGGAGTTCCAAATACATAATCAAAAGAGTACCCCCTACCATCCTCAGGATAATGGAACAATGGAGGCTTTCAATAAAATATTGGAGAATGCCTTGACCAAAATTTGCAATGTAGGGAGAGATGATTAGGACTTAATAGTTCCTGCAATATTATGGGTGTACATGACGACAAGTAAGAAGTTGATAGGTCAGACACCTTTTAGATTGGTCCATGGGCATGAAGCAGTGATGCCAATGGAGTTCATTCTACCTAGCTTGCGCATTGCAACAATCACTGATCTCTTGGACACTAGCGAGATAGAGGAGAGATTGGCATAATTGGTACAACTTGAGGAAGATTGGTTTGTCACAGGTTTTCATCAGCAAGTTCAGAAGTCTAGAGAGAAATATTGGCATGATCGACACATCTAACAAAAAAAGTTTCAAGAAGGATATCTAGTACTACTCTATGACAACAAGTTCATGCAACATCCAGGAAAATTTAGAATGCACTGGTTAAGACCCTAAGTGATACAACACATAACAAAGACAAGTGTTGCGCAGTTAGGAGCCTTGAATGGAGAAGTCATTGGAGGTATGGTGAATTCAAGTCAACCGAAACTCTATAGAGATGGTCGAGTTTCTGCGTAGTAATCTGGGCTATGCCAGAACCCATGTATTATAGTAGTTGTACCATAGTAGGAAGGAAAAACACAAAAACACAAATAAAAAGTAGAAAAGGGAAGAAAATAAAATAAAAAGTAGATAGGGAAAAAAGAAAAAGATTACAGAGTACAAGGCCTTGTGGATTGCAAAGAAGGGATGACTATCACACATTAGAATGGAACTGCATCAATTCAGGAAATAATACATACAAGAGACAGACTGCGAAGCACACCGATGCAATAGTAAGAACCATTACGCAGTTTGACAATGATAAGACTGTTAAAATAATTAAATCATGAAAACGACGACTGAGAAGTGGGAGTGACAGGTCATAAAGGTGTCGTAGAGTATTAAATCGTAAAATCCATAGGAAAGAACAATAGATTGGCAGTACGAGGGAAATCTCACATGACGGATTTGGTAATAAAGGAGCATTTGGTTAACCAACTCATCACCCTTGGTGGTAGATTGGACAAGGCAGTTAAGGTAGGATGAGACATGTACAGTTGGCACGTAGACACAAAAACAACATAAGGTTGTGAAGGGTAAGTCATTGTTGCATGTGAGCAGGATCAAAACATAGTGAACCAGAGAAAATTTGAGAGCACTAGATCCGAGCCACAACTACCCATGAAGAGACGATGAGATATTCCAAGAAATTGTTACATGAAATAAATGGCATCACCGAAAGTTGGAGGACTGTCTATATAAATGAGAAAACAATGAAGCGACTAGTAGCATCACCAGAGGTTGAGGAGGTAGCTAGAGATTCAGCTTCAGTGCCACCAACAAGATTTCATAGAGACTACCTACCGCCTTGGATGGACACTGCACCACTTGTCAATGTACCCACCAATGGGAAGTACCCATTGCCGATAACACCAATTCCGGATGGTGTAAGTAGTGACGATGATATGCTTGGGAATATTTCTAACCTTAAGTTTATGGACCATGACATCACTGATGCACACAAATTCCTAGAGTTGGCAAGGGTTCTATATTTTCACATTGGGAGCATCCCAAGAATAGGAGCAATCTTTCCAGAGGCACAAGAGTGGGCGTCAAGGTTGGAGAAGGTAGGAATATTGAACCTATTGGAAATTCTGCATTTCGGGTGAAGTACAAAAATTAATGAATGTTAAGTACCTGAATAGATCTTAAAATATAATCACAACAAATACTGAATACACAATAGATCCACACAACAAGATAGAATAAACCACAACTTTATTATAGAAACCCTGAAGGTAGGGAAACACCATACAATGGATCCTATTATGGAAGGGATCCTCTCCTGTTCACTTGCCTCTTCGAGAGGGAAACCTCCTAATGAGCTTCAACTCCAAATACAATAATTCTCTTCATGTCCTATTTCATTGCCTGGACCCCTTTATATAGTGCTACCATCACCTAAGAACATTCTAGAGGAGGGATCTTTTAGAAATAGAACCTTCTAAGAAGTCCTCTTACATTTATTATATCTAACTACCCATTTATTATATCTAACTATCATAGTGGGACTTATTTAATAATATAGTGGACCTAGTCCGCCTTACATTGAATGGCCTCC
>JASDQU010242283.1:33153-45011 GCA_032191745.1 Picea mariana
AGAAACACATGTTATGGAAGTAAAGAGAATATTCAAATATCTCAAAGCAACAAAATATTTTGGACTATGGTATCTGTTATCACACAATCTATACTTGCCCAATCCCAAAGGCAAGTAGGCCTAGATTGACGTAACATGAAGGTAACCCTATCACTGTCACCCCAATAAGGTACCTCTTTCTCTTTAGGAGGAGGAAAACCTCGCTCCAAGGGAGATGACCCATGACCTAGTTGGTTGATGAAGGAGGATAAGACAAGGTAATACCACCCCTCTCTCTAGGTCACTCAAATGCATGAAGTCACTTGGAAAGGCTGTGTCAAGGGGTTAAGGGGAAATAAGGTGAACGATACCTTCCCTTTACCAAAGAAACAACAAATGTTATATAATAACCAATGATGTCAATGCTTTCAATCACTGACTTCAATATAAAAGGTTTGCTACCAAACAAGTTTATGCATATAGGATAGATGTGTAGCAATAGTAATAAATCCAAAAAATGTAACTTATAAGGACAATGTAATCAAATATTAAGACCTTGCAATGATAATACTTTTGTCACTTACAATTTCTAGATTAATAGAAGCCAAGAAATGACTTTAAAAGGATGTCAAAGTACTTATAACAACAACAAATAAATAGTTACGACAACAACAAACAACTTCAGAAAAAGTACCTTACTAAGGCCATTTAATGAACACTTTTAGAATTTATTGATTGTGGCTTGCCTAGTACAAATTATGGGTGGATTATCAATCAAAAAATGGGTTTAACATGTTGTAAAAAGTGGCTGTAATAGAAGCAAAATAAGAGTGACGACAACTACAAGAAACCTCCAAAAATGCACTTTGTGAAGAGAAATTTAGGCACAATTTAACTCCAACTGATAATACTTTGCTTCATACAAATTTCTGGGTTGGTTTATTTAACTTATAAGTTAAATGAGCTGCTATATAGTGGTTGTAGCAGTGTTAGCAACAACAATAATTTAGTACCTTAAAACTAGGTTAGTAGGTTAGGCCAAATTGGTAGAGATAGCAAGTGAAGTTGAGTGTAGTCTTGTCAAAGAATAGGATAAGAGGACCAGTGCCTTCAAGGGTAATGTAGTCAAAGTGGATGACTTCGTCTAAGGCTACAAATAAATTTATGATGATGGATAAAAGTCTAAGAGGGAAAATGCATAGGATAAGTAGTAACTTAAGTCCCCCTATGCATTGACCTCAAGAGACAAGATGCTAAGGTGTAGGCAATTATAGGCCTTAGCGCCTTGATCTCCTTAGGATTCTTATGGAGTAAAAATTATGTAACAATAACTAAGTCAAAATCCTTAGAGTGTTAGAAATTTAGGGCTCTAGGGTTTCACTAGTTACTAGATCAATTCAATGAAAGGCTTGGCAAATAAAAAGTAAGAAAGTAGCAATTTAAGTTTCTTACTTCAAGTATTAAGTAAACCATGCAATTTCATAATATTGTATTAGCAAATAAAACCATACAACAAACCATTCAATAGATGAAAAAATGCATATTTCACTTACTTGCACCAAGAATAATCATGAGAATACCATACAAGATCACCATAATAACTCCAAGATTGATCCAAGTTGCAAAAAATAGCCTTAAACAAGAATGGCGCTTCACAATTCCAGCCAATAACCCTTACTAGGGTGCAAATTTCAGACCTCTTGTCTTGCATGAAAAGTCTTGATGTCTAAAATGAGAGTACTTTATGTTTATTTATACAAAATTTTGACCTTTAATTATTTTTTAGGTCAAAATAAGGTCGACTTGGCCAAACTACAACAAAAATTCAATTTTGACACAATTTAATAAATTTGCATCTAATGACACCTCCAAGGGTGACGCCATGCCCTTCTAAGGTGACATTGAGAACCATAAGTGAAACGTTGAGCTATTAAAGTGGGGTGCTTTGCCTCTAGAGGCCCCAAATGATGCCCACACATGCCACTAGACTCATAAATGCCTCCAAAAATGAAACCCTAGCTCTGGATGATGTCTAGGGTCATTGTGGTGATGTCCAAGTCCCTTAAGGGATAACGCCCATGTGAGAAGAGCAAGGTCCCCCTGAGTTTAGGTCTACCAGGGTGCCTCCAAAGGCAATGTCCTTCTTTCTCCCGGTACAAGTATTTAATCTCTTCTTACCCCTGGATGGGGTTTCAACTTCCTTCTGTGGGATTTAAGTCCCCATGAAGGTTTGAGCTAATCATTCCCTCATGTGTACCTATCCACCAAGAAAGGTCCTGCAACAAAAACAAGTACTCCCTCTAGGGGTTCATAAGTCACATGGATCATAACATGTAAATCAAATCCAATAATCAAATTACCCAAACATGTGCATCAAACCCCCCTTACCTAGACAAATGCTCAAAGACGTTATGCAATTTGACAAGTTAGGTTTGGAGAAGGTCTCAGGGTGTCCTATTGGGCTAACCTCTCTTAAGTTTGGGGTGTTTCCAAAGTGGGACCTAGCCCAAGTCATGTAAGTGTATGAGGTGGCATGGAGTAAATGTTTGGGCATGGGGTGCATGTAATAACAGGGAGATGTAAAGTCTTACTTGTGGGTTCCTTTATGAAGGGCAATCTACGCCTTGTCATAAATGCAATTGTTTCCTAGCCCATTCATTTCCTTTTACTCTTTATTTTATTTCTTTTGATATTTTTCTCTTGTGCTTCAAGGGAATAGTTGAGGGACATTGTCCTAGTTTGATGACCAAAGGTGACAACATTATCCACAAACATTTCACATAAATGAGAAGGTTTGTTTGTGATGAGACCCACTTTCTCTTGGCCATGCCATTAAGAACCACTACCTTGGTTTGGTGACCAGATAGGTGGTAGTGTCATACCGCTACATGCCCATGGACATAATAGGTTGGTTCATGATGAGACCTCTTATCCATCAACTAGTACCTTGAGTTTTTATGTATCTTAATGGTCCCCTTTTCTTACTGAGAATATTTTCACTGCTTTCTCGAGGATCCCTGGGCGAAGCATATCAAAGGTTTCAACATTGTATTTTAACTCTTGCCAGCTACTTTTAGCGTCTGGGTCTTTAGCCCCTTCTTCCCACGAGGTAAGGTACAACCATTCCTAGTATATCCAATCCCAATGCTCAAAAAAGGATAGGAGAGATGAGAGGAATAAACATGGAAAATGGTAAGTATGGAGGGAACGAACGATGATTTTTCACAGATCCACCCAGTGGAAACCCATCCTAAAGGGACATCAACTTACTAGGGAAACATGTCACCCTTCCATGTATGAATGAGAAAAAGAGCATAATTTCCAAGCAAACGTCATGAAATAAAGAAGGATTCAACACAACATATTCAAGTGCTTCAAAAATCAGAGTGATACACACCATGATACCCAGACTCATTACCTCATGAAGCAATACTTTTTGCTACTTCAGGATCAAGCTCATAGGATGGACATTGCTACTGCTGATAAATGGACTACACTGAAGAAAAGAGGGGCCCTCTGAGGCCATGCTTAAGTTGTCTTTCTCTCGGTACTACATGTCTAGGACTTGTGGGACTTGAGACATGATCTCCTTAGTTATCCCTAGGCTAGGGGATAACATGTGGCTCCAACTCGGGGACATGTGATCACCGTAGAGCGCATGAGAACCTCAACATATCTGATATGGCTTGTGCCTACTAAATCTCAACAAAGGATATTAGTAATCCTTAGGGTGGTGATATCACCCCTTGTTCATATATGATATAATAAAAGAATCTATAGTCTAGCATATGATCATGAGCATACATATATACATAATGAAACAAGACAATATGAAAATGCAACTACAACTATGCTAACATGATATGCAAATGGTATATACAATGGATGAAAATTCCTACCTACTCTAACTTACCTGTACTTACATGTGCAGTCAATTATCTGCCCCATGATGGGCTTTGAGGAGGCATCCACTAACTGGTAATGAACATTTCCTCCCTTCAAGTGTAGATAAATAGTAGGCATCGTTGACTAACTTCATTCTGATTCTCAAGGGTTCAATGTGTGTTTCCAAAAGCCCCAACCTCTCTGGAAAAGTTGGGTATCCATGAATCAACATCCTTAGGTAGATCATGTAATCCCCCTTTGATATTATCCAAGTCTAAAGGGTCGAAGAGTTCTTCAAGGTCACATTTAGGAGGGTCCATGGGAATAATAGGAACTACAAGATAATAAGGTGTGTACTGACGTCCACTACGAGTCGTCATCAGTGGAGTCACATATTTCACTTAATTGCAGATTTCACTAGAGGACAAAATGCATATTTCACTTACTTGCACCAAGAATAATCATGAGAATACCATATATTATCACCATATAACCTCCAATATTGATCCAAGTTGAAAAAATAGCCTTAAACAAGGATGGCACCTCACAATTTCATCCAATAACCCTTATTAGGGCGCAAATTTCAGACCTCTTGTGTTGTATGAAAAGTTGTGATGTCTAAAATGAGAGTACTTTATGTTTATTTATACAAAATTTTGACCTTTAATTAATTTTTAGATCAAAACAAGGTTGACCTGGCCAAATTACAACAAAAAATCAATTTTGACATAATTAAATAAATCTGCATCTAAAGACACCTCCAAGGGTGACGTCATGCCCTTCTAGGGTGACGTTGAGCCCCATAAGTAAAATGTTGAGCTATAAAAGTGGGGCACTTTCCCTCCTGAGGCCCCAAATGATTCCCACACGTGCCACCAATCTCATAAATGCCTCCAAAAATGACACCCTAGCTCCAGATGATGTTTAGGGTCATGATGGTGACGTCCAAGGCCCTCAAGGGATAACGTCCATGTGAGAAGAGAAAGGTTCCCCTGGGTCTAGCTCTACCAGGGTGACTCCAAAGGAAACATTCTTCTTTGTCCCGGTACAAGTCTTCAATCTCTTCTTATTGCTAGCTAGGGTGTCAACATCCATCTGTGGGATTTAAGGCCCCATAATGGTTCGAGCTAATCATTCCCTCATGTGTACCTATCCACCAAGCAAGTTCCTGCAACAACAACAAGAAGAGAAAGTATCATGCAGATAAAGTAGAGGCTTGAAGATAGGGGGAGAAACCTCAAAGGATAAATACCCTTTTCCATTGATGTCAAAGGGGGAGAGAAAGAAAAAAGGCATGGAAACAAGAAGAAAGAACAAATTCATGGAGACAAGGGGAGCGATGGTCATAGGGGGAGCATGAATTTTACCATGCCATTAGTGTTGTCATCGATTATAAAGGGGGATATTGTTGAAAGATTGGTTTTCATTGATGCCAACCCCTGAAGAAGTCCGATAGCCCCAAAGGTATGGTTATGGAACCCAAAATTGTTGGTACTGGAGCTTGATTATATTTCTGTTTCATAGGTCTTTGTTTTCAGCTGTGTTTATACCCCATGAAGACTGTACACCCCATAACACTGTACAACCCTCCACGTGAGGGCGTTGCAGGGGGGTCTTGCCCCCGAAGGAAATTTTTTCTTGTAAATGTATATTGTAATTTCATATTAAATCTAGACCGTTCATTATAAGGTCGCATATCTGATGGTAGAATTTATGTTAGGGTTTTTTTTCCCTAGAAGGAAACCCTCTTTTATGAGGGAAATGTATTTCGGCTATGAATCATCGCGAATATTGTATTCTGAGAGAGGAGATTGCGAGGAAAATAAGAGGAAGTTACAATGGGTGTGGTGTAGGTTGTATCCCTTCATTTTGCTGGATAATAAAAAGGAAGGACCCGACAATTAATCTGGTGGACGTAGCCCACACTGGGTGAACCACGTATATCTGTGTCCCTATTGTATTTGTATCTTCTGTGTTTTATTTATGCATTTGTCTTATTTTATTGCTCCACAATCCTGTTTTTCTAATAACCGGTATCAAATTGAAAAGTAACTTGCAGGAAAAGAGGGTTCTTGGTGCGAGTGTGAGCAATGGTAGAAGATGGAAAGTTTAGGGTCGATACAAAAATGGCCAAAACTACTAGTTATGGAAGATGCACATGGAAGATTATTTATATCAAAAGGATCTATTCCTACCATTGGGTGGAATAGAAAAGAAGCCGATGACCATGAAGGATGAAGAATGGGAGGTTCTTGACAGAAAGGCACTAGGAATGATACGGTTGAGCCTGACAGCGTCGGTGGATTTCAATATTTCGAAAGAAAAGAAAATGAAGGAGATGATGGATGCATTGGATAAACTGTATGAAAAACCCTCAGTGTCCAATAAGGTATTTATAATGAAGATATTATTTAATATGAAGATGTCAGAAGGTGGGTCTGTTGTAGATCATTTAAATGAATTTAATAAAATTACTAATCAACTAAGTTATGTGAAAGTGGACTTTGATGATGAGGTCAATTTTCTTCTAATATTGTGCTCATTGCCAGAAAGTTGGAATGGCTTGGTCATGGCTGTAAGTAACTCTGTCTTTGGTTCAAACACTTTAAGATTTGATTATGTTGTTGGTGTTATCCTTAACGAGGAAATGTGATGGAAAAACACAGGTGAGACATCAGGTAATGCGTTAAACATGGAGAACTGGGGAAGACAAAAGGATAGAGGAAAGGGCTCATGGAACCACAAGAATTATAGGAAGTGCAGATCCAAATCCAGATTGGGAAAGATAGAGTGATGGAATTGTGGGAAGAAAGGACATTTGAAGAAAGACTGCAGAGCTCCAAAGAAACAAAGAGATGGACAACAGGATAAAAACCAGGAATCAAATGTAACAAGTGATGTGTTACAAGATGCTTTGATTCTTTCTGTAGATAATATTTCTGAGTCTTGGGAAGTATATTATGGGGCTTCATTTCGTGCCACACCCCATAGGAAATTTTTTCTAGATTATGTTCAAGTTGAATTTGGATAGGTTCATTTGGGTGATGATGCACCATGCAAAATTGTTGGAATGGGAAAGGTAAAAATAAAGAAAAGGAATGGAAACCAATGGTTGTTGAAAGAGGTAAGACATGTTCCATATCTTAGGAAAAATATAATTTCAACAGGGTATTTGACAAGTGAAGGTTTTATATCCATATTTACAGATAAGGTGTGGAAGGTCACCAAAGGATAATTGGTGATAGAAAAAGGAGAGAAGGTAGGTAAATTGTATTTATGTACTCGTAATACTGACTCTTCTATCTCTTTAGCTGCTATAGGATGGATACAAACCTGTGGCATAATAGGATTGGACACATGAGTGAGAAGGAGATGCATATACTTCAAAAAAGAAATTTGTTGCCAGATATTAAACAAATTGATTTGGATTTCTGTGAGCATTGTGTTTATGGAAAATAGAAGAGAGTCAGATTTCTCAGAGTCGAAAAATAAAAGAAGAGTGAAAGGTTAGAGCTTGTGCATATAGATGTATGGGGACCAACTTAGGTATCATCTCTTGGTGGCTCTCATTATTATGTTACTTTTATTGATGATGCAACTAGAAAAACTTGGGTTTATTGCATTCGACAAAAATCTAATGTTTTTGATACTTTTAAGAAATGGAAAGCTTTGGTTGAGAATGAGACAAGAAAAAGGTTGAAGTGTCTCAGATTAGAAAAATGGAGTTGAATATTGCAGCAAGGAGTTTGATGATTACTATTCATACCATGGGATTCATAGAGAGAAGACAGTTCCAGGAACGCCACAAGAAAATGGTGTGTCAGAAAGGATGAACATGACAACCATGGAGAGTGGAAGGATTAACACTTACAGTTCTGGGAAGATTTTGTGGATACTACTGTTTACTTAATAATCATATGACCTTCAAGCTCTTTGGATGGTGGAATTCTATAGGAGGCATGGACATGTAAAAAGGTAAACTATTCATTTTTGAAGACTTTCGATTGTGAAGCATTTGTCCATATTGATAAAGAAAATAGAACAAATCTTGAGGCAAAATCCAAGAAGTTTACCTTTATTGGATACGGTGTTAATGATTTTGGTTATCTCTTATGGGATTATGAAAATCACAAAATCATTAGGACTAGAGATGTGATATTCAATGAGAAGGTCATGTATAAACATCAGTTGCAGGGAAAGAAACATGAAAAAGAAAAACCATAATACATAGTGCTTGATGAGATCACTGAAAAAGAAATTCGAAAGGTACCAGAAAATCAAAATGTACAACAACATGAGAAACATGTACCTCAAACTCCTGTAAGTGTTGTTAGGAGATCTACCAGGTTAAGTAGACTCCTTGAACAATACTCTCCTTCGTTGTATTATTTATTGTTGACTGATTTTGGTGAACTAGAATGTTATAGAGAGGCAATGTAAGTAGACATTGAAATGAAGTGGGAGCAAGGAATGAAAGAGGAAATGGATTCCTTGGTAAATAACCAGACTTGGGATTTGGTTTAGTTTCATGTAGGAAAAAGAGCATTGCAAAATATTTGGGTTTACAAGTTGAAGGAAGAAGATGGAGGCAAAAAGCGGTACAAGTCTAGACTTGTTGTAAAGGGGTCTGAACAAAAGAAAGGTATAGATTTTGATGAAATATTTTATCTTGTTGTTAAAATGACTTCAATTAGGACTATTTTAAGTCTTGTGGCAGTAGAAGATTTACATCTTGAATAGTTAGATGTAAAAATAAATTTTATCCATGGGGATTTGGAGGAAGATATTTATGTGCAACAACCACAGGGGTATGGGGTCAAAGGGAAGAGAAATTTTGTATGAAGGTTGAATAAGAGATTGTATGGAATAAAGAAAGCTCCAAGGCAATGGTATTTGAAGTTTGATAGGTTTATGATAGAACAAGGTTATAGTAGATGTCATTCTGATCAATGTGTTTATTTTAAAAAGCTAGAAAATGGAAGCTATATTATCTTTCTATTGTATGTAGATGACATGCTTGTTGCAGAGTCTAATATGCAGAATATAAATATGCTCAAGAAGAAATTATCTAATTCATTTGCGATGAAGGATTTGGGTGTTGCAAAGAAAATCCTTGGTATGAGAATAACAAGAGATAGTAAAAATCACAAATTGACATTGTCTTAGGGTGAGTACATAGAGAAGGTGTTGGAGAGGTTTAGAATGTAGAATGAAAAACCAGTTAGTACACCTTTGTCCAACCATTTAAAATTAACCAAAGAAATGTGTCCCAAGATACATGAGGATATATAATACATGTCGAGGCTCTCTTATTCATCAACAATTAATAGCTTGATGTATGTGATGGTTTGCACAAGACCAAATATTGCACATGCAATGGGAGTTGTGAGTAGGTATATGAACAATCCAGGTAAAGAACATTGATTTGCAGTAAAGTGGATTCTCAAGTATTTGAAAGGTACTTCTACTCATGCATTATGTTTTGGAGGTTTAGACACTATTCTACAAGGATATGTTGATTCAGATATGGTAGGTGATAAATATAACAAGAGGAGCACCATAGGGTATGTTTTTACTGTAGGTCGAACAATGGTAAGTTGGATTTTGAAAATTCAAAATGTTGTTTCACTTTCAACAACAGAGGCAGAGTATGTTGCTACTACAAAGGCTAGTAAAGAGATGATTTGTTTACAGAGGTTTATGGAGGAATTGGGAAAGAAGCAAGAGAATAACAAGTTGTACTGTGACAACGAGAGTGACATTCATATTGCAAATAACTCAACCTTCCATTTGAAGACTAAGCATATACAACTCAGGTGACATTTCATACGATCTATCTTGGAAGGTGGACATTTGAAGTTGGAAAAGATACACACTAGTTAGAATCCTGCAAACATGTTAACAAAGGGAGTAACCAAGGAGAAATTGGGTTCCTGTTTAGTTTTAGTTGGTCTTCAAGCATGAAGTTGAAGATGATAAATTTTCCAGGTTCAAGGTGGAGTATAGTCCAACAGGTACAATAGCAGTGGAGTTGTTGTGATCAGTCTCCAAGTGGGATATTGTTGGTTGTGGATCCCGATTATCTTCCTGTTTCATAGGTGTTTGTTTTCGGTCGTGTTTATACCCCATGAAGAATGTACACCCCTCCTCATGAGGGGGTTGAAGGGGGGGCTTGCGCCCCCCCTGCGGGGTCCGGGGGAAAGTGAGGGTTCGAGGGTGAAGCCCTCGAAGGAAACTATTCCTAGTAAATGTATATTGTAATTTCATATTCAATATGGACCATTCATTATAAGGTCACATATCTGATGGTAGAAGTTATGTTAGGGTTTTTTCCCCTAGAAGGAAAACCTATTTTATGAGGGAAATGTATTGTGGCTATGAATCATCGTGAATATTGTATTCTGAGAGAGGAGACTATGAGAGAAAGAAGAGGAAGTTACAATGAGTGTGCTATAGGTTGCATCCCTTTATTTTGTTAGATAATAAAAAGGAAGGACCTGGAAATTTCTCTGGTAGACATAGCCCACACTGGCTGAACCACGTATATCTGTGTCTCTATTGTATTGTGTATCTTATGTGTTTTATTTCTGCATTTGTCTTATTTTATTGCTCTGTGATCCTATTTTTCTAACATAAATTGATTAAGGAAAAAGGTCATGAAGGACAGTGTAAAGGTAGGTAACCCACTAATGGATGGATAGTCCCCATCCTTCCATTTCTGGTGATATGTGGCACACCACGTGGTTCCTCACGGTTGAGGATTTACGACCTTATGAATTTAGAAGCCCCAAAGAATGGTTAAGAAACCCCTAGTTGGTTACAAGTCAATTAATGAAAGGGTAAATTGGTTGTAATAAGAAATTCAAGAATCCCTAAAGTTAAGGAAAGAGGTTACCTAGAAAAAGTATATGTACACCTCAAGAAGTCATTCACAAGAACATTCACACATTCATTCTATTGAATATCTTCTTGTGAGTAAGTGATCTATTGGAAAGTTTGCAACACAGAAATATGAGGCAGGGATAAGTGATAAGTGAAGGAGTTTCATGATCATAGAGGAGAGATAGGGTTTTCTATAAAATCCCTAATTTGGCTGACCCCCACGGGTCATATATCTAGTGTCCCGCAAGGCACCCCCGTAGGTTGTCTAGTGGTTGTCACGAAAGGTCCCACATGACACCATGTCTTAATCCCGCGAGGACAAGACAAGTTTGGGGGAAATTCTAGTACCAGACTGCTGAGGTCTGAGAAAAGGTTACAAGTCATCACTATTGTGTATCGGGTTAGCTACAGAGGTAAATGTATGTTTATGTACATGCTTTTAAGGTTATACTTGGTTATGATATGATGTATGCTTGAGGCATGTTTGGAATTGCCACATGATTGAGGTACAATTGGCTACATGGTTTAATGAAGTATACTCTTTATCTAGGTTGGTATATGACATGATTTTTATGGTTCACTATCGAAGAGATATATTTGAGATGTGGGTATATGGTTGAGGTATAGACTTGATGAATGGTGGTGTATGCATGAGGCACATACTTAGGTATTTTGAGGCACTTTATTGATGATATGGTATAGGTATATACATGATTGATTCCATGATATATGTTACAGGTACATGATACATGATTTGATTGGTTATTCATCATAGAGGTTATGGTATCTACATTGATGCATGTGATGTTACATATGTTGGTACACAATTTATGGATGGTATGGTATAAGTTTTGGTATAACACATGTTGATAATCAGTTATAGGTTGATTTTACAATGACAGTGACATGTTGGATACAATGAAAGGTTGTCAGTGACAGATTGACAATGACAGGTTGATAGTGGTAGTGATTGTGGTAGTGGCAGTTTGGTCTACACTTATATTTTAGGGTTCTTGGACGGGGCAAGGAAAGGGGGTTGTAGCCTCCTTCTGGTTGGTGTTAGAGAACTCAGGGAGTTGGAGCTTAATTCAGGTTGGAGCCTGTAAATAGGG
>JASDQU010242283.1:63498-74120 GCA_032191745.1 Picea mariana
AACACAACAACTCATAATCATCACCACGATCAATATGTGCTTCTAATAATACAAGTATGCTACATCATCCATAAACCATGTGTCAACAATACTACTAACAAGTGCCTCCAACCATGTACCAAGTATGTACCAATCATGTATCAACTACTCATCAACTACGACTCATTAAGATGTACCAACATCATCAACTATACACCTCATGTATGTGCCAACTCATCAACTACTTGTCTCAACCATGTACCCAACATGTACCTCAACCAAAAGCCCTCATCAATTTCATCATTCAAATATAATTTGTAACTCTATAATAGACCTGGTGTATATTATCACATACGTGCAAACCTTCCTTAACTTTAACAACAAGAGACTATCATTTTCATCAAAATTTTCTTTAGTCCCACATGACTAGTTTTGGATTAGTCAACAACCCGAACTTGAAATAATCATAACTATGTACCTGCAATGAATAAAGATATGAAAATAGTACACAATGCTCTTCAATGTGTTTTATGCAATTCCTCCAGGTGTCACTACTTGTAACCTCTCAGAAAAGGAGTTATAGCAAAAATGGTATACCTTGTTGCATTATGGCTTATTCTAGAGAGTGAACTTGTAGAGCATGTCCTGCATGGAATATTTGTTGTATGGATATGAAAATTTTACACAGAATACTAAAGACTGTACTCTAACCAAAACATTTTTTCTTACCTAATTTGGATCTGTTATGAAGAAGTTATGCCATTTTTACCCGAAACACCTGTTTTAGACTAGTTTCAGGACTAGCCACTAACCCTATTTTCCACGGAGTGTAACTACAAAAATACAACGAACCACAAGTTGAAATTTGTACCACAATTACTTGGATATGTTTTCTCAATGAAATATCAATTTCATGGTCTGAATCATTCTATAAAAAAAGTTATTGCGAAAATGGTGAGATGACATGTAAATAACATACCTTAGAAAGCATCATCAAAAGAATTTATCCTCCCGTGAATTTTGACCTTCTTTACTTCACCTTTTCTCTGAAATTCATCTTAGATATCCTTTGGTTACCTCAGTCACCTGTAGATATTCAATATTCTCAAGTGTAATAAAAATGAGATAGCCTTGCCTCTTATTTATACTTTCATGTAGCTTCCTCAAGGGGTTACCTTTTAACCATCTTAACCCACTTTCCTTATTTTAAGGTTAACCAACTTCTAACCACTTGTCCAATTAGTAATTTATCCATTAACTTTATTATTTAAATAAATTATTTTGTATCCACTTTGACTTATAATACACTCATCACTTCACTTTACCTCAAGGGGTTACCTTCTAACCATCTTAAACCACTTTCCTTATTTTAGGGCTAACCCACTTCTAATCACTTGTCAACTTAGTAATTTATCCATTAACTTTATTATTTAAATAATTTCTTTTGTATTCACTTTGAATTATAGTACACTCATCACTTCACTTTATTATTTACCTTTTAAAAATTCTTAAACCACTTTGACTACTTTGACCTTTTGGGGCTTCTAGATGACTCATGGGGGTTCTCCAACTTCACATGGCCATAACTCTCTAACCGTGAGGAGTTATGTGACATTCCACATACCAATGGAAATGGCATGAAATTTACTATCCAACTAGAATAGTTTTGCCTTCAAATATATCAAAAATCATACCATTATCCATTAAACACACTTGGGTCCATTACCCAAACCTAGGTTCTGCAACTTCTCATGGCCATAACTCTCTAACCGTGAGGAGTTATGTGACGTTTCACATACCACCAGAAATAGAATGACATTTACTATCCATCTAGAATAGTCTTACCTTCAAATATATTAAAACGCATACCATAATACATGAAACAACCTTGGGTCCATTACCCAAACCTTTGTGCTACCAGAATTCACTATCGAACTTTCTCCAAGGGTTGACATCAATCACTAAGGGTTGAAATAAATCTACAATATCACTCTCCAAAGGTTGACATCAATGAAAACCAACAATCCATACCAACTATCCATCAACCTAATCCAACTGTCTGACATCCTTCTAGTTGTAGGTGGAGATCTCAGGGAGTTTTAGATTCCTTCAAGTTGGAGCCTGTAAATGGGGGGTTGGAGCCTCCTTATAGTTGTAGCTAGAGAATTGGGAATTTGTTACTTCCAATGAATGTATTATTTGAAATATAAGAAAAAACATTATGTGGTTTTCTCTCATTTTGGTTTCCATGTAAACTCTGGTATATTGTGTTCATGTGGTTGTTTATTATGCATTGTTGATTTATACTGTTGATGATAGATTAAATGCTAATGATAAACTATTGAACACTTTTGATAAAGTTGAAGAATATATGTTGCTATTAAAAGTGAAAAGGTGCTCATACTGATTGACCCTCCCCCCTCTCAGTATTCCAATAGCCTATATTTTCCATATACTCTGCTTGCACAAAAGCCTCATAAATTGTTATGGGATTGAAGAGAATCACTTTATTTTACAAATAACTGTTCAGACCCCCCAAATACTTGAGGAGTACATTTGGGTTCTTGGGAGAGATACCCAATAGGATAACCATCTTCCTGAATTCGATGGTGTACCATTGCATACTATGTCCCTGCATTTTTCTAAAGTAATGCAAATAAATCCATTGGTCCTGTACATACCCAATAGGGTAGAACTCAAACTTAAGGAGGGTTTTGAAATTCGCCCACATAGTTATTGGTTGATCACCCTCCAACCTAAGTATTTCCATGTGAATTTCCCACTAGGTTAATGCACAACCCTCCAATTCCAGTTGGGAAAATGAAATCTTATGGTCCTAATATATATTGTGAACATTAAAACATACCTCTAACTATTGAAACCAATGATTTTGTAACATCCCCTCTCTAAACCCTGAGTATATGTAATTAATCACGATTGGTGATTGCCATAAAAAGGCATGTAAATATTGTAAATGTATTATTTTTTAATTGTAAATTCCAAAAAACTTACCGTGGGATGAATCCTTGAAGTACTGGTCATGATATCACTAGAGGAATGAGAGGATGGAATATTAAACTAAAGGGCCTCAAGCCTTATTCATATTAATTCCCTTGGCCCTGATTTCAAGAAAAAATAGTTAATGAGGGAGGTTGGTAGTTGAACAACCAACCACCCCAATGAATGGAGGTATGGAGGGATTCCATAAGGGATAGGAATATGTCAACTAGAGGACAACAAGAAATATCACCATGGGTCCTCGTGATTGAACCATGAGTTTCCTTCTGATATAATAAACACAAGGATAGGTCAAGAACCTTCCCAAGTCATGCGCGCAAGAAAATCACATGAGGACCCACATAAAGATAGAGAGAGAACTCGAGAGAGTTTGGATGATGGAAGAAGAGGGGATTGACTATGTAAAACATAGTGACATAAAAGAGATTGAGATCTGAATCTTGGGTGGGATAACCCAGAAAACCCAACCTGAGCTAAGAGGGTTGTGAGCTTGATGCTAGAAAGGCATTTGATAAACCTTGAAGAGGCCTGGGATAGGTGGGTGTAAGGAAAATCTCTACCAATATTAGAGTGAAGGAGAGTGACCTCCAAATATTACTAATAAGATGAGAGAGATTCCCTAGTGGTATCATGGCATGGAACGGGGGTGGTCAGAGTGCAAAACATGAATGCATTTGAGCCTACGGTTGGGTGAAAAGGAAAACACCCACAGTCAGTTGGTCAGCTATAACCTGTAATAGATAAGTATTCCTCACTACATGTAATTTAATTGAAACAATGGTGTATGCGTGTAATTATGTTGTATATGTATATGCCTGGCTAATGGGATAGATATTGTTCCAATGGGGAGAATTTTGTACCTAGACGATTAAGTAATGGATTGGAATGGTCTATGTAGTGCATAAATGAGCATGAGGAATATGTATCTTATCTAGTATTCTTGAGGATTTGCACAAATGAATTCCTCCTTTGAATGATCTTATAGATATATCTGTATATTTTATGCCTCCGGGGAATTCAGTAGGATTTTGTTGTAGTGTGATGCGTGGAAAATAAGATAGGATTATAAACCAAAAATAAACAATACTTTCTAGGAGGAATGGGTAGAGGTACCTGAGATAGGCATTGGGTTGTGTAAGTTCCCAAGAGAGGCCTTTGTATGAATTAGAGAACCTCGAAACGTCGGTGGAAACCCTTGTCCTAGAATGGGTAGTTTACAAAGACATAAACATCCACTTAAATGGTGAGGAAGGAAGGACTTAGTGGTTTTCGAGGCTTGATGAGAGTACCTGAAGGTGTGGTAATCCTTATAAAATACTTGGAATAAATCCCTGAATTGTTAAGTCCTCTATTGGACTATGAAAACCATACAAAAACTGTGTCTTTGGATAGGATGAATCATAGTCGTTGATTCGACACCGCAAATAGATATTGACCCTCCCTATAAGTAGACTATGATGCCTAGAGAGGATGTACTCCTAGTAAAAAAGGACCATTGATTTATCAGAGGATATCTACGGTAGAACCTAGATTGTCAGATCCATTTCTATGAGTTTTTTCAAGGTTTGATGGTAGGATCTATTTGAAGATCCGGATTGGAGGCACTCCGATGGAAAAGTTCGAGGGACAATCTAGACCATCCATTAGTGGGAAGCTTAGGAATGGCCTCAATCGTAGAAAATCGTAGATCTTTCTTAAGTGACAGTAAGAAGGGAGATGACATCATCATGATGGGACATGCTGATGAGAGGCTCCAACATGACCTGTGGTCGACGTGTTTCAACCTGTAATTTGTGGGTAGATTCGAGTGGGGCCCTGAAAGGTATGAAAGTCCTTGGGACTGACGTCGAAATACTAACCCTCAGATCTACAAGATGTGAGATCTAGATCATTCATCAGAGGTGTTAGCACCTAGATTTGCACTATCAAATTTTGATTTGTGGCCAAGTTTTCATATATGGTAGCGCATTTGACATTTTCAAGAAATAAAGGCACTACCGAAAGTGTAGACTTTTTGTAGCGCACATTTTCATAGTGCAAGCCAAAAATTGAAATGATTTGATATTCAACCTAAAAAAACTGCTAGAAGCCTGGTGATATTAATTTAATCAAGAGCTAAGAAATATGGAGCACCAATTATTTCTGGTTCATTTTGGTAAAAAAAAAATAATTTTTAATTAAATATTGGTTTATTACTACTCTCGGGGTTATGCATAGACAAATATTGGTTTATTACTACTCTCGGGGTTATGCATAGACAACACTATTTTTTATTTTCAAAACATATTGGGCTATGAGCACCCAATATCTAAGCATTAAACTGAGAGATAGACCAATATCACTGAGGATGGACCAATGATACATCATATTCCAAGACATGAAACAACATCCATACACAAGGTGCCAAGGGAGGAGCCTACAATGGAGCATAATTCTGCAAAACACGTTAGATTACACTTCATACACTGGTTTATAAAAACAACAAATGTTTAATTTCTTAATGCATGTGGGATATATCCCATAGAGGAAAATAAAGCGCCCGACATCCACATACAAGTGTCAAATGCACTGACATGCAGAGCACTCAATAGTGTCATTGTGCTTGAGAGTTAAAACGTTGAGGGAGAATACTAAGTGTCGAAATGCTATGAAAGTGTCAAGATCACAATCATCTAAGACTTTGATAATTGTTTATTTCTCCTTCACTTGTTCAATGGGCAGGATGCATACTTAAGTCCTAGTCGAATGTAGGTTTTCTAATGTTTTTAAAACCGTGGCTGCTTCAATTGTTTCGGATGCATAGTATGGAAGACATACAACTGAGCTCAAAGGAAGTCCAAACCTATTATGGCTTTTCCCCTATTGATATTCCTCAATGGAAGAGGACCAATTGATGTTTGAATCTCCTTGTTTTCGTTTCTTCTAAAGAATCCTAACTTGGACAAAATCATTCAACAAAACAATTATAATGGGCGTGGATCATATCCTTTGGCATTTTTTTTGGTTCCAACATGAGAACTTGTGCGCTAAGTTGATAAGGAATTTGGAGAACTTTCTCCAAGCCTAGATACTCTTTATTGTTATGGGGGTGTA
Source organism: Picea mariana (assembly GCA_032191745.1). Classification (NCBI taxonomy): domain Eukaryota; kingdom Viridiplantae; phylum Streptophyta; class Pinopsida; order Pinales; family Pinaceae; genus Picea; species Picea mariana. The sequence goes on from JASDQU010242283.1 coordinate 69,589, forward strand.
CCTATAATAAGCCAAATTGATGCTCTTAGAAGGGATAAGTTCAAGGTTTCTTGAACTTTCCAAATATCAAATATTTATCCCAGATGCACAAAGATTAGCATCAATCCCATATTTGCACAGATTGGATTGACATTCAAAGTGTCAACTAGAAACAAAGCATCTCATAAACATATGGTAGTGAACGAAGCATAATTGATGGAGAAAAATCAACATTCAAAACATCTTTAGATTCCTAGCCATGCATAAAGAATTTAATCCCAGATCTTAAGCCATTGATTGGTCAAATTAGACATACCATTTCCAGGTAGAGGATTTGCTATTTCATATTTGAGGGATTTAGTGAACAAGTGGAAGAATTTAATAAGGCTCCATCATTTCCAGATTTGATGTCATCAGTTAAACACTTGAAGGAATTTTGGCGATTATATCTAACAGGTTCATACTTACTTGTCAGGGAATTAGAAATGGTTTTTATTTTATTGATAGATGTTTTCCTAGAAATTGGTAATAGCTAGTATTGTAATGGTTATGAATTCTATCAATTAGATAGAGAGGGGAGGGGGTTTCAAGTGTGAATAGTTCTCAGGAAGTATAGAAATTGTAATTGAAGAAACTTCATACCCTGCAATATCTCTTACTCAAGGATTCAAACACTCTAATGGTTAGAATGTGCCCTTATGTAACTTCATTTTTCTATCCTATTTGAATACAATGGGAATTTCTGCAATGCATTAATTTCTACATAGTTTCAACTACGATTATAGTAAAATTTTTACCATTAATCACCTCTCTCGTGTAAATTGTGTTCAAGTATTTGATTCAGATTTAAAATATCATTTTGAACTTGAATATCTTCTTTGTGAACGTATAAGTTCAACATATTGTTAGCTTATATATTCATTATTGTTTTCCCTTCTTCTATATCTCCTGGTTCATTATGTGTCTAGTTATTATAGTGAATGCCCCTGACTATATGAGTTATTGTTGATCATGTGATTTTAGTTGATGAGATTTACCAAATCCTCAACCTATCTAACCACTTGATTCATAATTAAAAACAAAACAACTAATGAAATAACTAAGGTACCCTAGCTTTTCCCTATAGCAGTCTAGTGCAAACTTTAGGGATAACATCTTTTGGCACCGTTGCCGGGGATGGAATTGAATATTTTCCCTGGCTGTACAACATGTCCAGATATGAACTTTGATGGTGAACAAAGATCAAACACTAAAAATTGACTGCAAATCATTCAGCTGGTGAATCCATGATTGAAGAATCTAGTGGCAACTCCATAGTTTCAAGATGTCAGATACTCGAATGGTTGCTATTTTGGCTCGAAGGTTTGATCCATTTGATTTTTCTATATGTTCATGGTTATCCAAATGTATTACCTCATGTAGATGAATGGAAAGGTCGTCTTCCCAAGTTCAAATAATGTACGGATGACAATCCTGTAGAGCACTTATTAGAGTTTCATGAACTTATGTACCAATTGAATATCTTTCATGAGGATGTACTCATGAAGATGTTCATGTACTCACCGGAGTTCGATGCTCGTGAGTGGTATATATCTCTACTTATTTCTATCATTTCCTCCTTAAAATAATTTCATACAACATTTCATCATCACTGTAGAAGGTATTTTCTTGAAGAGCTCTTTTTTGAGCATTGTTGTGAAGAATTTAAATCATATATTTAGAATTCAATAGTTGTTTCTTCTAGTACCGAGGATCATGAAGAACTTACTATTGAAGAAGAAACATAAGACTCAATTACATATGATTTTTTTGCTAATGCGCCCATTAAGAAAGAATATTTTTCAGGATGATATTTATAATGAAGCAGATAAACAGGTCCCTGAGTTATTACCTGCTGAAAGTTTTAACTTACAACTTGTTTATGATAGAGGTGAAGATATGCTAACTCCAGTTACCGATCATAAGGATCAATTTTCTTTTCAGCATATTTCACTGAAAATCCTTGAAGACAATGGAAATAGTTCTCGGTTTTTCTATGTTTCCAATGGAGCAATGAAAGCAGGTTGTCCATAGAGGCATCTCTTTCAGTTTGAACAACAACCTTTTCCTTTACATCAGTTGGAAATTTATCATGAGTTTTAGGATCCAATAGCTATTTGGATGGAGTCGGTTTTTTCAAAGGTCCAAAATATTGCAGCATTCTACACGCAATCAGATTGCAACAATAAGTATAAGTTTCCCATGGAGTTTTTGCTGCAAATTTCATTTTTGTTTTTCACTTTATTATTAAGCTACATACAAGAAGATCATTTTTTTAGACAAATGCTTACCTGGTTGCATTGGAAATTTGAATACACATGATTAAGTTGGTTTCTGCTGGTCAGGAGTAGGAGGTGTGATGAATAAGCTTGTTATCCGTGCATTTGTTTTTTAGTTAAATGTGGTGTGCAATAGATAAACATTAATGATGACTCCATATCCCAATGGAGACACTGGTACAAAGAATTTTAGTTTTCATTTGGTTTTTTAGCATGGTTGTTTTTCAGTTGAATAGAACAGATTGTAGGGATGAAATGGATCATGCACAAGGTCTGCAAGTTCTTGGCACCTTGCAAGGAAGACACCATACCCAGTTGGAGCCAGTGTTAGCACCTACATTTGCACTATCAAATTTTTTTTATTTTTGACCAAGTTTTTAAATATCGTAACACATTTGACATTCTCAAGAAATACAGGTGCTATCGAAAGTGTAGACTTTCTGTAACGCACATTTTCATAGTGCAAACCAAAAGTTGAAATGACTTGATATTAAACCTTACAAAATTGCTACAATCATGGTGATATTAATTTAACCAAGAGCCAAAAAAAAAGACCACATGTATCCAATATAGTGCCTACATATGGAGTACTAATTATTTTTTGTTATTTTTAATTAAATGTTGGTTTATTACTACTCCTAGAGTTATGTTATGCATAGACAACATTATTTTTTATTTTAAAAATTCTACAATACTAATTATTTTTGGTTATTTTTAATTAAATGTTGGTTTATTACTACTCCTAGAGTTATGTTAAATGATTTGATATTAAACCTTACAAAATTGCTACAATCATGGTGATATTAATTTAACCAAGAGCCAAAAAAAAAAATACCACATGTATCCAATATAGTGCCTACATATGGAGTACTAATTATTTTTGGTTATTTTTAATTAAATGTTGGTTTATTACTACTCCTAGAGTTATGTTATGCATAGACAACACTATTTTTTATTTTAAAAATTCTACAATACTAATTATATTTGGTTATTTTTAATTAAATGTTGGTTTATTACTACTCCTAGAGTTATGTTATGCAATGCATAGATAACACTATTTTTTATTTTAAAAATTCTACAATCATGGTGATATTAATTTAACCAAGAGCCAAGAAAATACCACATGTATCAAATATAGTGCCTACATATGGAGTACCAATTATTTTTGGTTCATTTTTAATTAAATGTTGGTTTATTACTACTCCTAGGGTTATGTTATGCAATGCATAGACAACACTATTTTTTATTTTAAAAATTCTACAATCACGGTGATATTAATTTAACCAAGAGCCAAGAAAATACCACATGTATCAAATATAGTGCCTACATATGAGTACCAATTATTTTTGATTCATTTTTAATTAAATGTTGGTTTATTACTACTCCTAGGGTTATGCTATGCATAGACAACACTATTTTTTAATTAAATGCACTATTTTTATTTTAAAAATTCTACAATCATGATGATATTAATTTAACCAAGAGCCAAGAAAATACATGTATCAAATATAGTGCCTACATATGGAGTACCAATTATTTTTGGTCATTTTTAATTAAATGTTGGTTTATTACTACTCCTAGGGTTATGCTATGCAATGCATAGACAACACTATTTTTTATTTTTTTAATTAAATGTTGGTTTATTAGTACTCCTAGGGTTATGCTATGCAATGCATAATGCATAGACAACACTATTTTTTATTTTTTTAATTAAATGTTGGTTTATTACTACTCCTAGGCTTATGCTATGCATAGACAACACTATTTTTTATTTTAAAAAATTATTGGGCTATGAGTACCCAATATCTAAGCATTCAATCGATAGCTAGACCAATATCACCAAGGATACATCATATTCCAAGCCACAAAATAACACCCATACACAAGGCTCCCAGAGAAGAGCTCACGATGGAGCATACTTGTGCACAACGCGTTCTGTCATGCTTCATACACTGGTTACGCCGATAGGCGTATACCTATTGACAATGAGCAGAATTAATGATCTTTTAATCTTAATGATCTCTTAACCCTAATCGGATGGATAAGCATTCAAGATGCGAGCATATTCTTAGTCGTCCTCCAAAATGAATGAACCAGATTTATTGCTCATAACTTCCGTGCATTTATAAACACATCCGTTAACATGTTTACTTTTTTACATTTACCTAAGAATACTTAAAAATTTACTGTACGGATGTATAATTGACACGTTCAGTGATTTAATATTAGTTAATA
>JASDQU010242284.1:10751-23204 GCA_032191745.1 Picea mariana
AGAATCAAATCCAATTTTCTTTCAATAAACATTAAAAACGAATCACTAATGCTTCCAATGATTTTATCATTCAATATAAAACATAATCGAAAGTGATTTAATGGAAACAGGGGTGAGAATACTCTGTTTTATTTTGCCATAAAATCAGGTCAAAATAATAATAAGACTATCCCATATCCAATTAAAATCGATAGCAGATCATATCATAGGTGATACAATTTAATCCAACACAACCATCATTGAATCGTTATAGCCATAACAACAGATTCATATCATTCAATCAAATGTAAAGATAGGTAAACTGTTTCGATTGTGTTCAAATGAAATCATACTCAACAACATCGACCCAACGAATTTCGTGATTGATCCTTGCACAGTCAACGGACAGGAGCATGATAGAATCAACAGAATTCATAATATAAACTGGGTAAATAATCAAAATAAATCACGACTGAGTCTAATATAGAAACAAATCGTGAGACTGGATACAGTCAATTTCGTTCCTCGAATCGAATTCAAACAGCATATTCATTGCAAACGAACTGATAACATGGTGGAATAAACCAATGCGAATTAACCGACTGGGTATTATTGTTATGAATCGTATCTATCCATGAAACAGAATCATATCGAACATAACCCGAATCGTATCCCTGTTGATCGAAAATCATATAGATATAAAATCGTAACAGTTTACCATTGTTGCCAATCATATCATATACATTGTAACCGATTCAAATCGAAACTTGATTGTGTTCAAAATCGAAATATGAGAAACAACTTGTGTAAGAATAGATACAAATGACTTCAATTGACAGCAGAGTATCCAATTTAGGCTAAATCAAACAACTCAAATCCATATCAAATCAAATCAGATCGATTAAAATCTAATCGAAACTAAACTAGGAAATGGAATTCCATTCAGTCAAAGCAAAACTATGTACATAATGCATATAACGTGACAGAGCAAATCCATGATGTAATCAGACTTATTCAAAACCAAATTCGAATTCATTATATAAACAAGTGATAAGACATACCTGTGAGGCTTCTCAAACTATGCCAACTTTGAATTCACGACCGTTGTAGCTGACTCCACATTTTTAAATAAGATAGAACCTATCGTCCTCTGTTTCTTATCAGTGGTCTGTAACTCAGCCTTTTGACTGGTAAGTTGTGCAACTTGGTCCTCCAAATAGTGAATTCTGGACTATAGCATAGGTACATCAAGATAATATCTTTCCAACCATGAGCCGCATTGATCATAGGGTGGCATTGCAGGTTCAGGAGAGGGTTTGGATGAATGACCGGGGGATTTACATGGCAGCTTAATGCCAGGGTAATCAGGGTCATTTTGCAAGCAAGGTGGTAGGTTCGACACAAAGTCATATGAGGTTTTGGCACACAGACCTTCCGAATAGGGATATTCACTTGCCAAAAAAACGTTCAACCTCTTAATCAGAGTCCTAGCTCAACACGATAGGGTCAGGATTGACAGGGGGCTTCGGCTTGTTCCTCACCCTATGAGAGATTAGATGGGTAGTCTTTTTTCCTTTGGCATTTACAGTGGGTTTCTCTTTGGACTTCTTGCCCACAGGCTTAACAGTCTCGGCATCCTTAGTCACAGAGTGGGGTAGGTCAATAGGCGAGTCGGATAAGGGTTTAGGTAATAGAATGTTGTAGGGTACCGGGGGCACAGTCTTACCCTCACTCAACCTGTGGAGGGTTCAAATCTTCAAAGTTATTTCGAGTAAGGAAATCGGTCCAACAATCTCCGTGTAACCCCAAATGACAGACAACAATCATTTTAACCAGCTCGTAGTGAAAGAGGCTGCTATCAGCCTGGTTCCTTTTGTATTTATTTGACATCTTGAACAGGCTTCTATGCAGATAGTATGGCATATTGAGCTCAAAACCCATAAAAACCATAAGCAAACGAAGGTGGTGTAAGAAAACAAACCCATACCGACCCTCACAAATGATAAATTGTTTGATAATCATCAGTAACTCATGCCAACGCTGTTTAAGCATGGTGACGGGTAGACCTTTGTCACAGGAGCTAACTTTATGCGACTGGAAGAGCAAAGTTCAAGGGACTTCTTCTACCTTGCAATTCTTGGATCATCGTTGTCCAGTGATAGGAAAACCGGTAGCAAGACCGACAAACTACTCGTCAATTTGCAATTGAACATCGTTGACCTTGGCTCGACAACCATCAAAGGTCAATGCGAATTGTCGGGCAACGCAAATATTAAACCCTTCGAATTTTTGTATGAACAGGAGCCACCCATTTTCCTCGAGGTCACTGCGGGCACTGTCGAACATCGACAGAGCCTGGCTGCCATTAGGTTCAGCTCGAACGACAGGAGCCATGGCGCAAGCACATGGTAAGGTTTTAGTTAGAGTTCATCAACACAGAGTAACAGTGTTACCCGAACCAACAACAATGAATCTAGCCAAAATGGGTAGGCATTAACGCAAGCATGCGAAGGTGGTGGAGTTTTTTACCGCCATGCAGAGAAATAATGGTTGCAGTACAACCATCGATATGGCTATTCAAATCGTAATGGTGGATTATCTATTAAGTCATGTGTACAACTAATCAAAATCCAACCAATACACGCCAGCACTATCATAAAACATTCATCGTATAGGTTAACGCCCAAAATTATATATGCGCCCATGTATCAATCAACATTTAACCAAAGTGCCAAATCGAATTCATATCGTCGACTAGCCTAAGTTTATGAAAATTATCATAAGGATTATGTTATACATATAAAAACTTAATCCAAACCCCTATGCATTTTATAAAATCAATGATCAAGCTAGTCATAAAATGTATAAATCCATATGCTCAATGCCTCACAAACTTAATAAAATCAAGTCATGCAATCCAAAAAATGTCCAATGAGCATAGTTCGAAAAGCCTTTCAGCCACATAACGATAAACCAAAGGTAAGTGCCAATTGGAACGTCAATAAAAAGATTATGATAGTTCAAGTAACGATGGAGGATTTTTCACGCTTACAGTCGTGAAAACTAAATGTAGACCAATTTGCAAGTGTCGCAAGAAATGAAAATATAGTCTATTTACAAAATGCGACGAAAATTTGAAGATCATAAGACAGAGGTGTAGGCAGCGTATAGGACAATAGAAAAAAATGAATTGGCTGCCAACACACGTATTGAAACGGATTCACAATGCCAATGATGGTGGTCTTGTGAAAAAAAACATAATTACGGAACCGTTGGACGACATGGACTGCTTCCAATGCAAGTTTTTCAATATGAGAACAATTGAGTTCTAGTCCAATGAGACCTCAGCTCAGGTAATAGATCACATATTCTGAGAGAAAATCATCTTCCTGAACTAAGACCATGTCGATGGTTGACTCTGTTGCAGCCAAGTATAAGAAGAAATCTATGTTATAATTGGGTGGCTGAAGCATAGGAGAAATTGTGAGGGCATGTTTCAATGCTTCAAAGGAGCGTTGAGCGACATAATCCCAATGAAAAGGAATGTCTTTCTTCGGTAAGCGCATTAAGCCCTTTGTGATCTCAACATAGTTTGCAATGAAACGCCTCAAAAAGTTTGCCTTTCCTTATAGACTCTGAAGCTGAAGGATTGTATGTGGGGGAGGCAACTGAATGATTGCCTCAACCTTGAGAGGATCGACCCTGATCCCTGTTGTTGAAACTATGAAACCTAACAAATGTCCTAATGTTACACAAAAGATGCACTTGTTTGGATTCAAGAAAATCTGGAAGTAGCGACATCGCTCAAAGATAAGTTGGAGGTGTGTGGGATGATCCATTCTCTTGCGAGATCGTGATGCTAAATCATCTAAATAGACTTCGACTATATGCTTGAGATCATGGAAAGCAAAAGACATGGACCACTAGAAGGTAGCTCCAACATTTTTGAGACCAAAAGGCATCTTACGATAGGAAAATGTACCCCATGGAAAAATGAATGCAGTTTTGTGTTGGTCTTTGGGTTTGATTTGTATCTGATTATATCCCGAAAAACCATCCATGAAAGAAAAGGCCTCACAACCAGCACATTCATCAACTATCTGTTCAATGAATGGTGTGGGAAAATTCTATTTTGGACAGGCCTTGTTCAAATCACGGAAGTCCATACATACGTGAATCGTGCCCTATTTATTATTGATCGGCATAGGATTTGACACCCATTGGGTCAAATGGAAAGGATAGATAAAACTAGCTTTGAGAAGTTTCTCTACTTCAACCTTAATAGCTTCTTCTCTCCTAGGATTAACTGGATGAAGATTCTGCCAAACTGGCTTGGCATCAGCATAAGTTGTGATTTCATGTTCGACTAATTTTGGATCAATGCCTGGAATTTCCTCTTAAGACCAGGCAAAAACGTCGCAGAATTATTTAAATAAGTATGTGTAGATTTGAATCTCTTCGGGGGAACAGTCATCTAGGATGAAAACATTCTCCATGATGCCAGGGGTTCTGGAGATATTAATCGGTATAGTTTCAGCGATAGTTTCCATATTACCCTTGGCATAAACCTCATGTGTAGCCAAAGGATTGATAGGACAAGACCTATCTCCATTCATAGTCAAGGTGAATTTCCCTGCTTCGATTCTTCTTAACTCTGGGAGGAAGTATGATCTGTGATGGACATCATCTGAGGGTTTGTCCAGACTAGTCATTGCTTCAATGATTTCTTTGTCTGAGGGCAAGACTAAGTCTAACAAATCGGTATCAGCGAGGGAACCTTGAGCCCAAATAGGCTCTGGGATCGGATCTAAATCTTGTGCAGGAGTCGAATCAGTGTCGGCCAAAGCTTGTTGGACTAAAGAGTATGCTGCCTCTGCTGCGGAAAAGGGCATGGACATACCATGGTGCCCTATCCCTTTTTTTGTGGCCGATGGGGAAGGAAGAATCCATGGATTGTTGAAGTAAGTCATGCGAAATGAAAAAACTTGGAAAATATCAACCTTATGGTGGTCTGATATGAACTTGACATTGCCTTAAGGAGGCGGGTAATCGAAAGTACCCATCAAATATGGGCACAAACCAATGCCTACATTGATGACACCCAGTTGGGGATTATCAATCATCGGGATTGCAGATGCCCCCAATGAAGGGTCAGTTCTAGAGAAGGATAATTGATCAATGGTCATGATCCAGCCCTCATGTGGAAACAACAAGACCCAAAAAACTGTAGCGACCACTGCTTGCATGCCATAGGTCCAACTCCTACCTAACAAGATATTATAGTTGAGGGATACGTTGACTACTTCTACCTCGACGCACACGGTCTTCCCTCCTAACTGTATGGGGAAAGAAAGGATGATTCCATGTGGTCAGAATGAATGACCGTTGAAAGAAGTAAGAAGAGTAGGTGACAAAGACAAAATGGGATGGCCAATGGCCTTCCAACATGCCAACGACATGATGGATGTTGAGGCACCCTCATCAACCACTGTGCGGAAAATGTTTCGAGTAAAAGTTTATGTGGGGTAAGCCACAAATATCTGAAATGCTACATGGTAAGGGAGACAAGGTTTTAATTCGGTTGTATCTAGCATGATTGTACATGGATTAAAAGTCTCGACAGATCCTAAAGCGACTAACAAAGATTTCCTCTAGGAAGGTAATCTCTGGAGGACCTCCAAAGTAGACATCGCACAAGGGGTTTGAGATAAATCCTCCACCACAGAATAGTTCTAGGCAGCCCTTCCATTTGGGTTGTGAGAAGCTTTCTTGAATGCACCTTTTGGGATGCATGTCATTGTTTCGCCCAAATTCTTCTCAATCTGGAGAGAAAGAGATGGGATTTCATCTTCTTTGCCTTTCTCAGAGGTGCTTGGCTTACTATAGTTATTTGCTTTAGTTGATATAAAAGAATCACCTTTCATCATATACACATTTGCGGATGCAAGATTGTTTGAAGATGGAGAGGGTCCTTGACTACCCCCTTCCGCGCTTGTAGAGGCTTCGGTTAGGTTTTGCCTATGTTGGAAAGGATTCGTTAACACAACAAGTTGTTACTGTGGCACAAACTTTTGGGCCTCTACAAGCCGAGGGCACTGGTGGGTCGGGTGGTCTTCCACTCACAGGTTACATGGATACTTCGCCTTCCATTTCTCAATGTCGCCCCCATCAGAATTATTAGTGGGTTTCTTATCCCTCTTACCCTTCTTACGTTGTTTTTCCTTTCCATCAAGCTGTTGGGTGACCTTTGGATTTCTTGATTTCACACTGTGTACATCCAACGTTTGGGTAGGAGGAGCAGCTGAAACAGTGGTTTGGTCAGCCGTTGTGTGTTGTATAGACAATTGTTGCAATTGTTTTGTCAGTTGTTTAGCAGGCTTGGTTTGTGCTGAACCTACAATACCATCGGCATGTGGTCCAGCTTTGTGTCTAGTTTTATCAAGTATGGATCATGGTGCATCCGAAAAAATCTCGTACAGTAAACCAGACAAAGAATATATTATCTCAATTTGGTGAGCTCTCATGATGGCATATTCTTCGGAAAAAAATCTCGACGTTGCGACGTCTTTGGATAGTTGGGGGAAAAAATACTTAAGGAACCACTCAAGAAGGAATGTTGGTGGGATTGGTACCTTAATCAAACTCTTTTGGCATCTCCATTCTCGGATTTGATCAGAGATATGGCCCGCTTTTGTCTGTTCGAAATTGACCAGCAATTTTGTGTCGGCGTCATATCTCACAGGTAATTGGAAATGGTTTAGGAATGTCATTGCCAATTCACCGAAGGAAGAATATCTCGAGCAGTCGAGATCGATGTACCATTTCGCCACACTCCCAATGAGAGTGGGTTGAAACAATCACAATTGTATGGAGTCATATTTGAATGAAATAGACGAGAACCAAAGATGGAAGGTGGTCACATGATCCCTTGGATCTTCATTAGGCTTGGCTTCAAACTTTGGTATGTCCAAAGGAAATTTTGTCGGCATAGGGGGCCAACGTGGATCATGACAGATGGGGTCATTCAACAACCTTGTCAAGTCTAGTAAATGTAAGGTTGCCAAGAAAGGTAGTTTTGGTTGGTGTTGCTAATAACCATGGAAAAAGGGGCCTGGAGTTTTACTGGCACCAGGTTGCTAAGAAAAGTTGGGTTGCTGGCCTGGGTTCTAGTAAAAACCATGGCCATGACCATCATATGAATTTTTCATTTGAGGAGACATCATCGGCTGATTCCCGAAATAGGATGTAGATGGTTGGGTGTGCATTACATTCGGAGGACTCTGGGAAGGGTTTCCCCATGTCGATCCCATGGGAATAGTTACTGCACCTTGCCCAGGGTTCCATTGGTTGTGAAAAGAATTGCCCTAGATCAACATTCCTGATGAGGGAACTGATCCTTGCCAAGAATTCCATGGTCCTGATGTGGAAGAAGTTCTTAGGTTTGCCCCATGTGCAGGAATAGTACCCTACATAGGATTAGGTTTGCCATAACTGGGGTTTCCCCCAGTTGGGAAAGTGGCTGACAAGAAATAATTGTTACCAAACACACCGAACAAAGAAAACAGTGTAGACCCTACCGTCATATTATGAGAAGGTGGTCCTTGACTCCCTACTCCAAGTGAACTATGGTGTGTGTTCGGCCCAACGGATTGCTGGTGGGTACCACCAAGTGAATGGGATGAAGGAGGTATATGACCTCCCCCGTAAGGGAAAGCGTTAAAAGAAGCTGAAGTTCCTCCCATGGGTCCTTGCAGAGGAGTGTTAGAACTCCCTACCCCCAGAACTAAAGTCTGTAAAGTGGAGTAGGATAGTACAGGGCTCATGCCTATGCTAAGAATCTCATAGTAGAATGGAGGGCCTGTTGCACTCTGTGTGAAAGGAGCAGTGGACATCACCAAAGATGGGATCAAACCACTTCTTGAGGTAGAGGCATTCGAGACCATGGTGGCTCGGATCGACGATGATGGGGTAGGAGGTGGAACACCCCCTGTGATGACAACCGTGACGGGAATATTAGGATTCCCAGAAGAAGTGACAACATTTGATTCCATTACTGCCCACTTTAAAGGAGCTAAAAGGTCCTTTAATAGAGGTTGGTCAAGTGTGGTTTCCTGTGACCTGGTCACTTCAAAAGACCCTTGTTGGTCTATCTTTCACCTCAGCGGTGGCGGGGGTGGCTTCAGTGTAACCGGTGGCAGGCCAAGAAGCCTTCGTGATCGACGGAGCTTGTGTTCCTCCACTGTGTGAGAATACCAAAGACACACTAGGAATTTCTATTCATTCAAAAACAACACACACTAGAAAAAGGTTCCTACAAGATAAAACAAGCAAACACTAAACTAGTTGGAAGAACAGTTACAACAACCAACACTAGAGCAACTTATCGGTGCAAGTGAAAATTGAACATGGAAGAGCCCTATGGGTATACTCTGGAAAGTGTAGCCCAATGTCTGTCCTAGGTACCACGGTATACCCCCGCAGTCACCTGTGTATGTCTCTAAAAAATATAGGCAACTAGGTTGCCAACGTGTGAACAGTCACCAGGCAGGTATATTCGACAGTCGGGTAGACCACAATAAGTAGGGTATTGAGCCCAAAACCTGTCAAGGGTATCAAAATAAAGTGGTTTGGAAGACAACTAAGGACCTCAAATGGATTCGAGACCCACGAAGCTCTGTGGAAAATGCAATCGATGGAATCCCAAGACAAGCCCTCTATATGTTTTCTCCACTACGATTCATCCAGCTTTGGATGGGTTATCTCCGCTACCTTTCCGCACGTGACCTCGTTTTTATCCCCTGTGTTAGAGGGGGGTCCCAGATAACTTTCATGATACTAGACTTTTAACACTCCCTAGCTCAGACTCCAATGTTTGATTTAATGGCCTTGAAGAGTTTCCTCTCCAACCTAATTCAAGGCCCTAACCCTAAACTAGTTGGTTGACCCTACAAACATAAAAAGTCTAATTAATTTTAGATTTAGTGTTGATTTTTATGTCTTTTCTTAAGTCAAAGGTTATGAAAGTGAAACTAGTGATGTTTTTAGAGACGAAAAGAAAGATAAACAGAAATCTACAGACAAAACACTTCTTGACAACTTCAGATTTGATCTTTTAAATTCTTTAACCAACTTTTCAAAATAAAATTTTCTAAGATATTTGAACAACAAACTCAAAACAACATTTCACTCGACTATGAGATACTTATCGTCTAATAAAACCGTCAAGAACTTATGAAAGTAAAGACTTTTCCTGGTTACTAATGCAAACCAACAACTATTTAACCAAACAAAGAAATATATTTTTTTTTTTATGCTCATAAAGAAAAAAGGAAAAATATCGACAAGTAAAGACCACAAAAACCTCTGGCCTAAGCATAGATCGCAAAGATTCACTTTAAAAATAACACACAAGAAGATTAAAATGGACTCTCACACTTGTCTAAAACCCCTATAAAAGGAAAATTTTTGAGGAAAACTTCTTAATGAAAAAGGAAGCTATTGCTATGATCAAACCTAAGTTACTAACTGCTATGATAGAGACCCAAAAACATAAGAGGTATAACTCTTGACAAAGGAGAGGATGACTGCCTCTCCTTAAACAAAAATTTTCTCCTCAAGCATGCTATTGATAGTTCAACAGCCAGCGTGTGAACACGAGCTGTGTAAATTCAGGGCACATGTACACGCGTGTAGACCTTATGCAGGCCACGTGTACTTCTGAAACTCTCAAAAAATGAAAAGAGAAGCAATCAGACACTAGCATAAACTACTAGTATTGAGGACCATAAACTCTTGAAGACTCAAAAACTCACTTTAACAGAAAAAAGAAAACAATTCAAAGAAAATTTCATAGAACAAACCAATCTGAGGTGGAACCCAAGCTATAAACTGCAAACAACACAGACTAGAATGAGTTCCAGAAAACCCCTGAGAAGGATTACTTTTGACAGGGGAGAGGATGGATGCCTCTCTAAAAGACATTTTCTAAAATCATACACACAATTGACACTTCCTCATATAGCGCATACACATGGGTTGTGTGAAGGTGGGGCGTGGGTACACACATGCAGACCCTATACAAGTCATGTGTACCTCTGTGGGTCCCGTAAAAAAAATGCAGTCAAGAAAAGACACAGAGACAACTGGTATGGAAGACCAGAATATTTTTTAGCTCATACTTTTGTAGAAACTTTAAAAACAAGGAATGAAACCAGTTTTTAAAAATACCCAAGAAAAACAATATTCCTAGAAACCCTAGAGATCCCCAGTATGGTCGCCAATTCTGTTGTGAGTGGGAAATCCCTCTATGGACTAGCACTTAGGGTTTTATCATGCATGCAGAAAAGAGCTAAAGATTCCTACTTTTGACCGTCATCCCGGACCTAATCCCCATTATTCTTAAGAAAATACGTAGTTAAGATGATCAAGTGAACATACCTTATTTCCGGCATTTGATATCAATCCTTCTTCACGCTTGGTCTCTCTTTGGCCACTACTCCACGAACCTGGTCCTGGGCTCCTCTTCAACCATCCTCCAACTTATTTTCTCTATACTTCTCTTTGCACAAGGATGGCTAAAGGTTGGGACAAGGGGAATGCTCAATTGGGTATAGTCTCTTTACTATGATTTTCCTCCTTTCAAATGGGACCCTTACCCCTTATTGTATAGGCTAGAAGGAGCTAGGTATTTGGTCAAATGATAGGCCATGCATGGCCGAAAGGTTTAGTTAACTTGCCCAAATCTATGTGTTCCATCAGCAACTTTCCTTTTTTCGTGCTTTTGTAGGTACACGCGGGCTGTATTGGAGCAGCTAACGTGTACATGCATGCAGTAATGGAGCAAGGTGCATGGGACTTTATAAAGAGGTTTTTTAACAACATTTGTTCAGTAGTGTTTGGGAAAATAAGGAGTCTGAGATGGCCTAATGCCAGGTAAGTATGTCTGGTGCAATTTATGGTTATAACAGATATAAAGATTGAAAGGTGTAATCAGGTCTTTGTGGTAGAAGTTTCTGAGTAGGAGAGGCTACAAAAACAACTAGCCTATCATCCATTGAATTCAATTCCCTTTTATCATGAGTGATGAATGATAACAATTTTGAGATAAGTGACCAGATAGTTTGGGTGTATCCTTTCATTAATTTTTTTCTAGGAGAATATATTTTACGTACAAGGTTTACAACAATTTCAGAGTCCCCAAAAAATGTAAGGTGACCACAACCTAAATTATAGGCATTTTCAATGCCTAACAATAATGCTTCAAATTCAATGACATTGTTAGTGCAAGAAAACTCTAACCTATAGGAAAAGTTGTGAATTTTACCTACAGGAGAGTACAAGATAATGCCAACTCCATTTCCTTCATTGGATCATGAACCATCAAAGTGCATATGCCACATCCCATCCTCTAGGTCAATTTGTTCCAAGGTAGTGTTTTCCTCATCGACAAAGATGGAGTACACTCCTAGGTCCTCTTCGATATAATTTACATTAGGTTGTGGGATGCTTTCTATATAAGGTGAAATTATTCCCTCCCTTAGGACTATGATGTTGTTCCCATTCTGAGGAACGGATAAGTGTGTCCCGTCAAGTGAGAGGTATCCACATGTCAAGGATTTCTGGTCTCTTCCTAAGATGATTGAATAATTACTCACTGGCATGTCAATTACCTGAATATTAAGGGTTGTCCTTATTTCAAGATGCGCACACAAAACCAAGGTCACGTCCTTGATCTCACCTATGGTTTATTGTTGTAAACTATTATAAGAGAGCATGCTTATGGAATTTTCATTTGTATAAGACAAGCCTAGATCTTCCATAATAATTTTTGACATTACGCTTGGGCCCGAACCACTATCAATCAAAAAAAAATGGGGTATTTTTTCCATAATCTTTAAAGAAATAAAAAAACAGAGTGTTAGCACTGAGAATCACCCTCCGACTGCAAGAGGATAAGTCCATTACCCATCAAAAAAAGTAAAATGGATTAAAATGGTTTGAGTAGGTGGATTAGTAAGATTGCAAGGAGAGGCAAAGATAACATAAGTAACTGCATATCAGTTGGGACCGTTGGGATATGGATTCATAAGTATCATGAATAATGAAGGTATTTAAATTGCCTATCCGACAAAAGGATTTATGTGGTGATGAGGAGAAAGAAGACAGAATGTGTGTGAGTGATAAACAATGAAACATGGGAAAGATGACAGTAGATCCTCTACCACCTCAGGAATACATAGGTCAAAGATACTACCTCTAGACGATAAGAAAGACATAAAATATCTGAGTGTTGAACAATGAAAGATGGGAAATATGACAACAGATCCTCTACCACCTCAGGAATCCATAGATCAGAGTAATGCTACATCCAGACAAGAAAAAAAATAGAAAATTTCTAAGTGATGAACCATGAAAGATGGGAAAGATGACACCAGATCCTCTACCACCTTAGGAATCCATCGATCAGAGAGATTA
>JASDQU010242285.1:34226-47079 GCA_032191745.1 Picea mariana
AAGTGTCGAGCAAATTTGTAGAAATCCTGTAGGTTTCCTGTGACTGAAGCTATGTTGTGCCAGAGAAATATAGAGTCGGTCATTCTTTGGAAGGATTATTGTTTTTCCAAACAAAAATTCGAAAACATAAAGTGTTGGAGAAAGTTTTATCCCAATGCCTCTATGAAGGGGTGAAGTAAGAACTCATATGTATATTCATCCTCTGATTCTAAAATGTGCCTGGATCCAAGTGGAAGTTGTAGTCCATCTTTTGAAAGAGAATCAACTAACTGGTTTTGTTCCCTGTATACATGATTAAGTGAGTAATTGTTAAAAGTGTGTAATAATCTGAATATTTCCTCTAAGATTGGTTGAAAAAAAATGTTGTGGAAAATTGTTGTTTTATAGTCCAATTGATTACAATTTTGGAGTCTCCAAATATTTGAAGATTGTGGATCTCTTTTTCCCCAACAAATTGTAGAAGTATATTTAAGGTCAAGAGTTCAGCAAAATTGTTTATTCCTATTCCAGTCCCATTATGATTTTGAATAAATGTCTATTGGAGAGGTAAAGGGCTACACTACCTCCGCAAATTTGATTTTGTGAGGCTACGTCAAAACATGCCCAAGGCTTTGAAGGGTCAATGGGAGGGGGGAAGAGAAGTGAGAGGGAGGGGAAACGTTTTCCTCTGGAAAATGTGAGAGGATTGTTAGTCCTTTAGCAGCTGTGAGTTTAGGAAGGGGGGGTTTGTCTTGAAATATTTCCTAGTTGTGTCATAGCCAGATCCCCCAAAAAATGATAAAGGGAAGAGGTTTGGCATTTATGAAGAGTGTTTGATAGGTCTAGTGTTGCCAAGTTGTTTAAGAAAAAGGTCCCTTCCAGGTGAGTCTCTCGTTTAAGAGTAAAGATAAATCATGCCAGACATGTTTGGTGAAGGGGAAGAGGATGAATATGTGTGTTGTTTTCATTTGCTTCTTTGCAAAGGGTGCACCATCCAAGTCCTTCGATTCTCCTTTTCCGCATGTTGTCCCAAGAGAGGGATTTTTTATTGAGTACACACCACATGAATATTTTTTATTTTTTAGGACACTTTATTTTCCAAAATCATCTCCACCACCAGGTTGGTTCTCTTTGCAGTAATTTGATATTTATTGAGATATATCCCAACTTTGGTGTGTATTGTCCAAGAGGAGATTTTTTTCGTACAAGTTCATCTTCTTCATCTGTGATGCAAATGTGACTTGATTGGAGGTAAAAGATATATATGTTCCAAGTTTTTTAGTGTGGATCATGTAACCTGAGGGTTTCATCTTTTTTCCATCCTTGTTGTCAAATGTTTGTGGTGCAGGGGTCTGTTACCTGTGTGATGTAGAAAATACCTTGTTGATGTAGTTTGTCAATCATATCGGGGCTTAGTAAATGGTTGACCCCACTGCCTGACCAAGTGTCCAGTGTTATTTGTAAACACGATCCATTGCCCACTTTCCAGGCTAGTCCATTAAAAATTACCTAAAAATATTTTTGGATGGATGTCCATATAATCGAGCAGTTTGTGAGGTGCGTTTTTGGTTTTCAAATCTAGTCTTCTAGTGAATCTGGTCTAATGTGATTTTGTATCAGAATAGTTGTCCAAAGATTGTATGTGGTGAGCAATCTCCAACCAGATTTGACTGTCAAAGATTTTTCAAAAAGGAAACATTTTTTAAGGCCCGATCCCCCCAAGGATTTTGGGTGAGGTAATTGTTCCCATTTGACCCAGGTTGTGGTAAAATTTTCCTGTGTTCTAGACCAGATAAAATGAAAGTATTTTTTTCTAGATTTTTCTAATAGTCCTTTGGGTATCCATGCCAGGGACATTCAATAGACTATAATGGATTCTAGTACCAATTTTTTCAAAGTGATAATTCACGCTCTTGATAGACACCTGTAACTCCAACCTTTTAGTCCATTTTCCAGTTTTTCTAGTAGCCATCACCAGTCTGACTTCCGATAATCATCTAGTTTTAAGTGAAACCCGAGGTATTTTATTCCTTACTAGAAGTTCAGAGACTCGTAGGGGAAAAAATATTTGAAAAAGATTCAGTTTCCTCTTCCATACAATAAAAATAAATTGTTGATTTATGAACATTTATGATCATACCCATGGTGAGATGAAACATTTTTAAAATCTCAGCCAAATTCTGACCATCTCAATGTCATTCGCTGTAGAAAAGAAGAATATCATCCATAAAGAGGAGGTGGGTGATTTTGTGGCCTGGGGCGATTGAAATTCCAAGGGGATTCCTGGAGAGGGTTTGATGGTTTAATGCTCGACTGATCTACTCAGCCACCAAAAGAAAGAGGAGTGGTGAGAGAGGGAAGCCTTGCCTCAAACTGCATTCAGAGTGGAAGAAAGGGGTGGTTGCCCCATTTATCAATAAAGAAAAAGAAACTGTGTTTAAGGTGGCCATGATCCATTTTATAAATGGAACTTCAAATCCAAAATGAGTGAGGAGAAGTCTAATATAGGACTAGTTAAATCTATCAAAATACTTTGATAGGTCAATTTTTAGTACAGCTCCTTGGGATTTTGCGATTTTTAGGTTGTGTATGATTTCATGTGATACACCGATAGCTTCATGTATATGTCTTCCTTAAAGAAACCCAAATTTTTCTTTTGAGATTTTTTTTGAGAGGATGGGTTTCAATAATTTTGGCTATAGTTTTGTATAGACAGTTGCAAGGAGAAATGAGTCGAAAATCATCAAAGGATTGAGGTTCATCTTTTTTGGGGATGAGGTAAATAAAGGTTGTATTTATAGGTACATATATATTCCCATTTTCCCTTGATTCCTATATAACCTATAAGATATCCACTCCAATTATATCAAAGAAATCCCCAAAGAATTCAATAGTCCACCAATCCGGCCCTAGGATTTTATCCGTTTGAAAGCTCTAAATTGTTTCTTTAGTTCTTTTTCCAAGACTTTAGTAAAGAGATTTTTTTTCATCCTCGTCCAAAAACCTGGGGAGGTAGAGTACTCATTTAATAATTTCCCCAATGTTTTCTCTTGGATCATCTTTAAAGAGATATTTGAAATGTGTGATCTGTAGTTGTGCTAGATCCTCGAAAGAGGTGGTTGGAGATTCCCTTTGGCCTTGTAATTTCCAAATAATGTTTATTGACTTCTTGCCTTTCGCAAAGGCATGGAATAATTTTGTGTTTTCATATCCTTTATCCAACCATATGGCTCTACTTTTGAGGTGCCAATTAGCTTATTTTTCATCCAACAAATTTTTGTGACAAGTCTCCAAAGATCTTAAGTTTTCTTTTGAAGGTTGTGTGTAAGAACCTCCCCCCTTTAATTTGGAGATATGTCCAAGTTTTTCTTTGATTTGTATTAGTTATTCTTCTTCTCTGGTGCACTTTTCTCTAGCCCAAGTTAGGGTCAATTTTCTTAAGTGCTTTAAGTTTTCCACAAAATGTACGGAAGTTGGGGAGCCATTTGCTGGATCATAAATCTTCTAATTTATTTTGACCAAAATATGGAAGTCTTAATCCTCATTCCTAGTGGCATTGAATTTGAAATGAATGGCTAGTTCCTTTGGGCCATAATATAGTTCCAACCAAATTGGGTAGTGTTATGAGTCTCCACCACTTTCGATCCATTTTTTTAGTTGTAGGGGGGAATTTAAGAGAGATTCATGAGCCAGAAATCGATATAATATTTTAGCCACCCTGGAATTCCTAGTCCTCATATTTTTCCAAGTGGTAAATCAATGAATCCAAAAACATTGAAAATATGGGAGAACCGGGAAGAAAGGGGGTCTGGTCGAGTCGACGGTCCCCAAATTTCAACATTTCAAAGGGAGAGGTTTAGGTGTCATTCGAGAATCATATTTTTTTCTTTCAAAAGGTCCTTTTTGAAGAGTGAATCCCAAAAGGTGATCTTATAATAATATGGACCATACACATTTAGAAACCTGAGTTCTAGCCCCAATCCCTCCAGGAAAATATCAACCCCTAGGCAAGGCTCTGATGCCCAAGAGTTTTGTAAATTGACTGATTTTTTACACCAACCGACTTCTAGTCCACCAGAGTGACCAGTTGCATCTATCCTAATAAAATTCCAGGAAGGAAAGACGGATTAAAGTTAATAGGTTACTATAGCTTCTAGAGAAATCATTTTTTGTAGTATAATTGCAACAGGATAATGCAACGTAATTATCATTTTTAGCACAAGTTTTTTTTGGGGACTTTCCAAACCCATGCATTTGAAGGAGAGAAATTTCATGGGGAAACCCCTACCGAGGTTTGTGATTCTCTAAGGGCCCAAAAAATAGATCTTGGTCTTCTAGAAGCGATGCCAATTAAGGCACTCTTTTGTTCTTGGGAGAGATGGTAGGATCAACCTCGACCTTTCTTTGATTTTTCTATTCCTGGAATTCTGCCAAGATCAGTCCCATTTAGTTTTGGAATCGGGATGTTGTGATTTATAAGATTGAATCCGGTGGCTTAGTCCTCAGAACCATTCAAGGAGGGGTTTTCAGATGAAGATTTAGAGGGTTGTTCAGAAGGCCGGGGGAGAAAAAGAGTGGAGGGTGTTGGAAGCAGGGGTAGAAAGGAGGAAAGAGTGGGAGGGTTCCAGGGGGGCAAGAGGGAGGGGAAGGGGAGGTTTTGTATAGAGGAGGGGATCGAATTTTAAAAAATGAATGGAGTGAATAAAATTGTTGACAATAAAAGGGACAGGATATGATATATTCTTAACCATTAGTGTGTGAAGAGGCAAGCACAAATATTTTCTAGTGGGTGGGTTAGCTGCAGGAGAGATTTCCATCCATGGGGGTTGTGGATGAGCTTCAGTTCCTAAGGTAGTCTGTCTTCCCTCTGGAATCACTTGTTTCTTTCTTAATATTTGTGGGAGATATGAAGATGAGTGTGACAATATGGTGTTTTGATCGGTTACATGTCCATGGAACGATAAGTTTTCTGTAGGAGGAGAGTTTGAAGTTAGATCATTAAAAATTTGTTGGAAGAACCTCATAATGTTTCGATGTTCATGGAAATGTCTCCAATGGAAGAGGATCCCTTTGTAGTATAATATTTGTGTGTGGGTTCATCCTCCATCCATCATTTTGAATTGTATTTTTAGACCATTCCTGATATAATTCGGGAAACAACCATTTCTTTTGTTTCGGTGAATGACATATATGCCTTGATGAATGTCCCTAGTTCATTTCCAATCACTTGGAAACCTTTTTTCGACCAATATTATGGTGTAAGACTTGTAAGACAAACCCAAATGAGGATGGTGTCCATTCTTTTTGTGGCTACATTGAAAGTGGGTTCCCATTTTTTTAAGAGTACATGGGTGGAGTCGATGCTCCAACCACTTAGAAGGGATTTTTCATCCAAGTTGTGGTTGGATAATTTTAGCATAAACCACCCTTTTGAAAGTATATTGAGTTGAGGGGGAGATCCTCGCCAAGAATCTCAAACCCAATATTGGAGGGTTTTGAGACTGATGTGTTGTCCATGATATTTTCCCACAAGGGTTTTATCGGCCATACCTACGGCTTCCGCCATATTAATGTCATGACCAAGAACGATATTTGACTCTATTGTTGCATCCAAACACTTGCTTCGTCTATACTTCCTATGGCCAATGCTGGAAGGAGTTGTAGTGTCTGCTAATAGGGTGCCAAGAGTGTCTGAGGAGTCACCCAAAATGTGATCCCATCCATTTATATTAGAAGGGTCCAAACTAGAGGCTATAATCCCAATCTCTTGTAGTGTGCTAAAGGAAGGGGGAAAGGCCTACTGAAGGTCAGGATAAAAACAGAAAGGGGGAAAACCATGTTCTTGGTGGAGAAATCCCTCTGGGGAGGGGTCTGGGGTAGGGAGGTAGTTGAAGGGGATTTGTGCTCGGGAAATTAGGAGGAACCTAGGGGTCTAGTGTTGAGGAGGGATTTTTCTAGGGAGGGTCGGGGAGATAACCAGAAAGAGAGGGAGAAGGCGGGGGAGAAACGGAAGAGGAAGTGAAGATCCCAGGAGGGTTGGTGGAGGATTATTTCATGGAGGGATGTGATGGGTTAGGGTTTGGGGGGTCTAAGTCGGCGAGAATCAAGAGTAGACTGTCAGGTGGCAAGGTCGAGGGTAGGAGTTCAGTCGGGTCTAGGGAGTATTCGACTAGGTCGTCATAGTTTTCCATGGTGACCAAGACGCAGAGAGATAAATATGCCACATAACGAAAAAGGGGAAACAATAGTAGTGGGGGAGAGGTTCAAGTTGGGGGAGAAGTAATTATGTGGCCTTTTTTGGGAGACAGGAAAGAAGGGGGGGAAGGGAAAGTGCTTGGAAAGAGGTCGGGGGAAGGGGAAGGGAAAAATTGGGGGTGGACGGGAAAGGGAGGGGAGAGGGAAAAGGGATTCTCCCTATCTCCCAAGCCTCAAATATTGCATCCATATGCGGGAAATACAAAAAGACCCATGAGATCCGTTCCATCTCTAGCTCTCAATTTCAACTATATATAAAAAAAATTATAATTTTTTTTTTGTTTCTTATTATTTTAATTTTTTCATGTAATATGTATCATAATTAAAAAATACATGTCTTTGTTTTTCCAATGAAATTTTAAAACAAACATTTTTTAAAAATTGACATCTTCACCTACAAATTAAAAAAAAAAAAACATAATGATTCTATTAACACCTTTATTAATTTGTTTATATTATTAATATAAAGTAAGTTGCATTTTATAGTCTAATATGACACTTGGCATAAGTCATCCCAATATAGTAATTGGAAAAAAAATTAACATCCCAATATGGAAGATATTTGTACCATCACTACTCATAAATATAACAATTATAAATGTAATTATGAACAATTATTATAATTTTATCAATTAAATAAATGAAGAAATAACATTTCATAAAATGATTTTTTCTTTGTAAGCATGTTTAATCAACATATTGTACCTTGATGGAAATCAAACAATTCACATTAAAGCTGAATTTAACATTATATGGCATTAATAGATTAAGTTTTCGCAATTACAATCAAAAGTTCAAGATTTCATAAAACTAAAGTTAAACATTATATGACAACTCTAAATTCTAATGAGTGATACATCTTAAATTTAATTTAAAAATAGAGAAATCATTAGTGTACTTATTATACATTTTACAAATCAAACAACAACATCAACATGATTTCAAAAAACACAATCTACATGTGTGCTATGTTTTTTATAGTGCACCACTATGATTTTAATCACATTAGAGAGATTGTTACATAAAATTGCATTCAGAAACAATTTAATTAACAAAGTACATATGCAAACCTCCACAATTAAAGTTTTGCGGAGGAAAAAATTAAGAAACTCTTCGGTGGCACTCATTATTCAACGTGTGGAATCGATCATATGTCACTTACACAATTCTCTACCTCGCATCCCCTCCTTTTATGGTTGCTTGAATTTCTCCAAGATATCATCATTGTCATTCATGT
Organism: Picea mariana; assembly: GCA_032191745.1. Lineage (NCBI taxonomy): Eukaryota > Viridiplantae > Streptophyta > Pinopsida > Pinales > Pinaceae > Picea > Picea mariana. Next base: position 41,698 of record JASDQU010242285.1, read on the forward strand.
GGACATAATATGAACTAGGTTCAATTCACTTGTACATCACATACCTACACCTCCTCTTATTCACCTCGAGGGGGATTATCAAAAATATATTTGGGTATGGGGAGGAATTTCATAGCCCCAAACTATATGTAATCGGGGCCCTTTCCTATGGAACTGGGCACATCTATTTCATTCCCTTCCAATTCCATCATCTTGGCCCCTACTTTGGTATAATTAGGACTTTCAAACTCTATGTTCAAATCGTCCCATTGCCTATTTTCCCTGTTCATGAAGAAAGGAACCTGATGGATGTCTTAATTATCAAAATGTGTCAGCCTCAAGATTTACCTAAGCTCCTTTTTTATTTAATAGAAGTTAAGAGCACATTTGGAAAAAAAAACAATGATCCATAAGCTTTGTCATCATCTCTTATTGCTAAATACTAATCATTTCCTTGGCCTCATCCCGATCGTCCATGATATCCTCACCCATGTACTTAATCAGAAGTTCATCATGTTTCTTCTTCTCCACAACCACACACTCAATTACTTTCTCATCTAGAAGGGGCACATGGGAAATAAGCTCTTTCTCTTTTTATTGTTGGTTTCCCTTGTCCTCCTCTCCCATTTCTTCTGCCACATCCTCATCTTCCATGAATAGGACTCGATTAATGGAAATGACCTCATCCTTATCGATTATCNAAAAGTTCAAAATTTCATAAAACTAAAGTTAAACATTATATGACAACTCTAAATTCTAATGAGTGATACATCTTAAATTTAATTTAAAAATAGAGAAATCATTAGAGTACTTATTATACATTTTACAAATCAAACAATAACATCAACATGATTTGAAAAAACACAATATACATGTGTGCTATGTTGTTTATAGTGCACCACTACGATTCTAATCACATTAGAGAGATTGTTACATAAAACTGCATTGAGAAACAATTCAATTGACAAAGTACATATGGAAACCTGCACAATTAAATTTTTGTGGAGGAAAAAAATAAGAAACTCTTCGGTGCCACTCATAATTCAACGTGTGGAATCGATCGTATGTCACTTACACAATTCTCTACCTCGCATCCCCTCCTTTTATGGTTGCTTGATTTCTCCAAGATATCATCATTGGCATTCATGTGAACATAATATGAATTGGGGTCAATTCACTTGTACATAACATACCTACACCTCCTCTTATTCACCTTGAGGGGGATTATCAAATATATCTTTGGGTATGGGGAGGAATTTCATAGCCCCAAAGTATATGTAATCGGGGCCCTTTCCTATGGAACTTGGCACATCTATTTCATTCTCTTCCAATTCCATCATCTTGGCCCCTACTTTGGTATAATTAGGACTTTCAAACTCTATGTTCAGATCATCCCATTGCCTATTTTCCCTATTCATGAAGAAAGGAACCTGATGGATGTCTTAATTATCAAAATGTGTTAGCCTCAAGATTGACCTAAGCTCCTTTTTTATTTAATAGAAGTTAAGAGAACATTTAGAAAAAAAACCAATGATCCATAATCTTTGTCATCATCTCTTATTGCTAAATACTAATCATTTCCTTGGCCTCATCCCGATCATCCATGATATCCTCACCCGTGTACTTACTCATAAATTCATCATGTTTATTTTTCTCCACAACCACACACTCAATTACTTTCTCATATAGAAGGGGAACATGGGAAATAAGCTCTTTCTCTTTTTAATGTTGGTTTCCCTTATCCTCCTCTCCCATTTCTTCCGCCACATCCTCATCTTCCACGAATAGGACTCGATTAATGGAAATGACCTCATCGTTATTGATTATCAACCTGGCCTTCCTCTAGATAGACTCGATCCTTTTCCACTCCCTCAGTGCTATGGCCTACATCTCCTTCTCCATGGGTCGCTTGAATTTCTCCATGATATCATTCTTCTCATCATTATTTCTATAATAATTGATAGCAATTCACTTTTATATCATGTACCTATAAATCCTCTTCATTGTCTTGGGGGGCTTATCAAATGTGATGCAGGAGCATCATTAGCAGCAAGCAAGCGTGGAGGCGGAAGATAGCAGGGATGAGTGCCATCACATTTTTGGCACATGTTGAAAATGTTTGAAATGTTTTTGAAATTTTGGATGCGCAAACAATAATGAAATAGTTAAGAAGGCGTACTTCCATATTGTAAACAAATATTGAGTGATTCGCTCTCATCTGTAAGGTGTAGAGGCATTTATGCATAGTTAATGAAAGTAGGTAGATTTAAATTCTAGATTAGACAGTTTTAGGAGTTGGAGGGAAAACCGACTATAGACACCCTCATATTTGTATCATGGTATCAATTGAGAGGGATTATATGATTAAGCACAAGAGCATAGAGGAGAAACAAAGAGTAGCAGAGAAGAATCCATGTACAGAAGTTCTGAAATTAATACATGAAGCTTTGACTCAGACTCATGGAGTTCTAATGCTTTCTGTGTATACATGTTGAATGCTATGCTTATGGATGTTTTACTCTTTCTGTTGTGCATTTTCTTTTATGCTATGTATGTATGATTTCATGTTAAGTGTTTGAAGTCTAAGAGTGTAAGGAAATGAGTTTCAATTGTTTCTCTTCTTGATCTGAAAATAGAAGGCTGACTTGTTATGCTATGCAAGCACCCTCTACTTCATTAAAATAAACTTTATAGGACCTTGCTTCATGTGTATAAATATGCAAAATAAAATTATGTGTTAAGTTCATGCATCTTCTTGTAAATGTTTATGTGTGAGGAATTGTTCTTTTAGATGGTTAAATATGTACTTGAAACAATACACAGCAACACAACTTGCAGCAAATAAACCATCAAACTCACAACAATAAAAACATGATAAAGGAGTTCACCCCCCTCCGGGCTACATCTCCTTGAGCCTCCATAAATGGACTTGGCTCTCTGGGATTAATTAGTCAAAAGTTCTTTTACAAGATGCTGCTCAACTCCAATGGAAAAAAATACTGTACCATTGATATCCGAACACATAAAAACCCCAAAAATGACTAATAAAACTCTGAAAACGGATCATGGCTCATCCGAGCATGACCTCTTCTACATGTGGCCATAAGCTTCCCTGAGATTCTCTTTGGAAAAAACACCTGTAAAATTCCTCAACAGACTTTGAAACCTATCCCAATGTGTTCAGAGCATAATAATTATCCAAACATGATTATTCAATCTCAGAAAACAAACATAGGCTCACCAAAACATGTCCTCAATCAATGAGGGCTTCAAGCTCCCTATAGCTTTCTGAAACTTCAATGATGAAAAACCTGCATAATAATTCCTTAAATGGCCTTGATAACAGTGCCAATGGATTCAAGACATTCAAAAACCCCTAGTTGAGCTTTTACGGCACCTCAATCGGCCAAAAGATGAAGAAGTTAGGCCTCTTCCATTTTCCTCCTTCAATCTTGTTGTCTTTGCATATAAAAAATGCACCCTTGTTGTTTGAACCTGGCTCACACGCAATAAGTATCATAAAAACCCAGCACCGGGTGCAACCGCGCCAACGGTGCAAATCGTAGGACGGTTAAGGCGCCTCCTGCCCCTAACCGCCTAGGCACCTAGGCGTGTGAATGGTCATGTGACCGCGTGCTAGGGTAAAAGAGCCAAATGGTTACAACCATGCAAACTTCCTACCCCGGTCATGGGCACATGGTATAAATTATAGAACCACGGGCTTTGAAAAATGGTGCTAACACTTAAAACCGTTTTAACCATATTTTAAAAAAAACCCCGCACACACTATATATTATGACATGGTTACACGTTATATGGCGCGCACGTATGTGTAACCACTAGGAATATGTATGACCACCGAAACCGTGGGCTGGGGCTAAGCCCCATCCTGACCCCCTGTGCCAAATTACACAACAGTCAACTTTAAATGTATATAAAAACGTTACATAACAAGAACTAATGTGGTGGCGCGTTGGTAACTCGGACTGTGCAAAGTCTTTACATGGTGGGGAGGTTCGGGGGTCGAACCCCAAGGCCTCTATAAAATTTTAATTAACAAACCAAATAGACCAATACTGGGGTGCCACGTGGTAGCCCATGATTGGGCCACGTGGCACCCAATCATTTGCCAGAAAACTGCCACGTGTCGTCAACTGATTCATCCTCAACTGCCAACCAAACTCTGCCATGTCATCACATGCCACATCATCATATGGTCACCACGTCAGCAGGTACAGACTCTGCCATGTCAGCCTGTACGGACTGCCCAGTCATCATCCTTTTTTTGCCTGTTTGACTTTTGTGAACAGATCGCGATATCTCTCGCTCTCGACGTCCATTTGAGGTGAAACAAATTGCGTTGGGTTCATGATGATGAGGGTTATGCTCACATCCAATTTGAGGCAATTCTAAGAATGTTTATTTTTGAGCTAAAATTTGACCCCTGGTCTATATTTTGATCACACCTTCCCACTGAAAGGCTTTTGGACCCACAAAATCTTATGATTATCTGTCTGCTTTCAAGTTCTATCAATTGATTCTACTTGAAAAGTCTTTTCGACAATCACCTGGATACTTTGACATGCCTTGCACTGCAACTGGCTATGTCCCTCAACCACTGTTCTCTGGCTGCTGTTGACCCACTGTTCTCTTTGTGATTGGAATACTGCCAACCTTCCCACTGAGAATCAAGTCCCTCTTGTGAACTCTTTGGTGTCAAAACAATCAGCTCTCCAATGGCTGCAAAAACTTACCTGCGACATCTTGTCACAAGCCAAGAAAACCATCAATCTTGAAAACAAATTATACAAGACTGAAAATGATGCCAACAAATTCTTTTTCTCTTCAAGCAAACAGTCACATATTGTACTTCATCAAAGTACATGGTGTTTTCCTGCATCTCGATGTACTCAAAATTGACTTACAAGCCAACAAACACCATCGACTAAACACAAGTTGAAAAACATGATCGACACAACATAGTTGTCAAGACAACATCGACACAAGTCAAAACTCATCTGAAACATATCAACCTTCCAAAATGACAAGTTGACAAACATGATAAACAATCATGTTACAATCATGAATCATTCATGATGAACCATCACCAGGTTCACTCCTTGCATATATATAAAAACAAATGCATGTGCATGACTCTTCAACTCTCCTTCCAGTACAAACATAAGTACATAAACCCAAAAACATGTGGATACATAAGAGATAAAATGAAAAAGATAAATGGCTGCAACAAGTGAACATCATATCCATCTTTTACATCCTCCTGGCGAATTTTTCGCAACAACAAAATGCCTTCAAATGAATTGCATTCACATGCAACTTGCATCATGCAAGTTGTGATAAACTGCTGCAACTTATCATGCTTCCCATAAATGCACACATAAA
>JASDQU010242285.1:47380-57824 GCA_032191745.1 Picea mariana
CTTCTTCATCTTGGGGGGCTTATCAAATGTGATGCAGGAGCATCGTTAGCAGCAAGCAAGCGTGGAGGCGGAAGATAGAAGGGATGAATGCCATCACATTTTTGGCACATGTTGAAAATGTTTGAAATTTTTTTGAAAGTTTGGATGCAAAGACACTAATGAAATAGTTAAGAAGGCTTACTTCCATATTGTAAACAGATCTTGAGTGATTCTCTCTCATCTGTAAGGTGTAGAGGCATTTATGCATAGTTAATGAAAGTAGGTAGATTTAAATTCTAGATTAGACAGTTTTAGGAGATGGAGAGAAAACCGACTATAAACACCCTCATCTTTGTATCATGGTATCAATTGAGAGGGATTGTATGATTAAGCACAAGAGCATAGAGGAGAAACAAAGAGTACCAGAGAAGAATCCATGTATAGAAGTTCTAAAATTAATACATGAAGCTTTCACTCAGAGTCATGGGGTTCTAATGTTTTATGTGCATACATGTTGAATGTTATGCTTATGGTTGTTTTACTCTTTCTGTTGTGCATTTTATTTTATGCTTTGTATGTATGATTTCATGTTAAGTGTTTGAAGTCTGAGAGAGTAAGGAAATGAGTTTCAATTGTTTCTCTTCTTGAGTCAGAGTTCCTACAAGGCATGCAATGAAGCGTTCGCAAGGAGTGCATTGACGAGTTCAGAGTTCATCTCTGAAAGATCAGGAGGGATATCGTTGTTCTCATTTCAACTGAAGTGCGGTCCTTCAATCTCTCGACGTTAATCTATGTGTTCTAAGGTCTCGACCAGCCTGCACACACCTTGCCCAGCCACTCCCGAGTTCGCAAAAGCTGAAAAGTCAAAATTGACATCAGAAAAGACCAAGTGTTAGTATTTCGGGTTTCATAGGTTGAAGAGGTAAGGCACTCGACCACGAGATTCGTGAAATCACGAAATCCGGTATCTTGAAATAAAATAAGGGTTCCATCAAGGTTTGTTGTGGGTGTTGATTTTTCAAAAGGAAAATAAAAGAGCCAATTGAGATCTCAGGGGATGAAAAGAAAATATCCTGTGTGGATCCCAACCTCTGGGTCTGGGGGTCTGCGTCAGTTGTGGTATCAGAGCATAGAAAATTTTCTTTTCTTTCTGTAGCAGAGAAAAGAGTAATTTTACAGCCATGCTGCTGACAAGAAGAGACAGGCAAATACCTGACCCACCAGAGGAAAGGGAAATTCCAAGAAGAAGAGACAGACAATTACCTGATTTGGCAAGGGAAAGAGAGATTCGTGAACTACATGCCAGGCTTGATGCCATGGAGAGAACACAAAGGTGCACAGTTGATGCTGGGGATATCAGTGAATATGAAAGTGAAAATGAAGTTGGAAATGAAGTAGTTGCAACCAAAGATGCGACAGAAGAATGCCTATTTAGGTTTGTTGCAAGGATAGGTGCTAGAGAAAAAATGGACATTCCAATATATGAAGGAAACCTGGATGTTGAAGAGATTCTAGACTGGATTAGAGCTCTAGATAAATACTTTGACTATGAGGATGTTGAGGAAGACAAGAAGATTAAACATGTTGTCACAAGACTGAAAGGCCATGTAGCATTATGGTGGGATGAACTAGAGGCTGACAGATGTTGCAAAGGAAATCATAAAATCAAGAGTTGGGATAGAATGGTTGTGAAGATGAAGGTAAAAATCATACCCAAGGATTATCAAATCACTCTATTTTAGAGGATGCAGAATTTGAGACAGAAGTTGATGTCATTGAAAGAGTACACTGAAGAGTTCTACACACTAAACATCAGGGCAAGTCATCGCGAAAGTGATGATGAAAGGGTTGCCATATATATGAATGGTCTGAGATATGACATCCAAGATGAGATGAGCATGATGACCATCTGAATGGTGGAAGATGCTTATCAGATGGCTCTGAAGGATGAAGAGAAGCTGAGCCGAAAGCAAGGTCAGAGAGGGCGAGGCAGAAGTCAAGCCAGAGGCAAAACAATTGTCCAAGATAGGAATCAGAAACCTAAAGAAGAGTGGAAGAAACCTCAAACTCAAACTGAGAGAGGTGGAATCTCACAGAGAGGACAGTATGCAAATAGAAATACTTTTCCTCGAACTAGAGGAAGAGGAAGAGGCAGAGGTGGCAAAATAAAATGCTTCACCTACGGGAAGAATGGGCATAAGTCTTATGAATGCCCAGATAAGAAGAAATAAGGAGGTGAGACTCACATTGCCGAAGAACAAGGACGTAATGTTGAGGTAGAAGATGTTGAAGGTGGAATATCACTGATGATGAAGAAAGTTCTCTTAACGCCAGAGAAGGAGGTATAAAATCCAGTCCAAAGGAACAAACATTTTCGGACTGCTTGCAAGACCAAAGACAAGGTATGCAAGGTCATCGTGGATAGTGGTAGCACAGAAAATCTCGTTTCTACAGAGATGGTAGAAAAGATGGAGCTGGAGACTATTGAACATCCAAGCCCATACAGAGTTTCATGGCTACAAAAAGGGCATCAGGTAAATGTCACTAAACAATGTTTAGTTGAGATTAAAATAGGACAATATAAGGATAAAATACTATGTGATGTCATTCCCATGGTTGTTTGTCATCTATTGCTGGGTAGACCATGGAAATATGACAGGAATGTGATTCATGATGGGAGAAAGAACACATACACCCTGGAGAAGAATGGAAGAACTCACATGTTGTTGCCAATTAAGGATAAAGTGAAAACAGACGTAAGAAACACTATACTTCTCATGAGCGGGAATGAACTTCTTAAGAAGGTTAAGAAGAAAGAGGATACACAATTCATTGTGGTTAGGAAGCCTAGAATTGGTTTAACCACCACAAAGATTGAATTGAATTGTCCTTGGCAACCAGAGGAAATCCAACAGCTACTGGAAGAATTTGATGATATAGTAGTGGACGAACTACCTCATTCGTTGCCTCCTATCAGAAGTATAAGTCATCACATCGATCTTATACCTGGAGCTAGTCTACCAAAAAATGCAGCATATAGATTAATGTCACAGGAGAATAAAGAGGTCAAGAGACAACTCCAGGATTTAATGGACAAAGGATTGGTTAGAGAAAGCTTGAGTCCATGCGTTGTTCCAACAGTGCTCAGTCCAAAGAAAGATGGAGGCTGGAGGATGTGTACAGACTCAAGGGAAATTAACAAGATTACCATCAGATATAGATTTCCATTGCCAAGGATGGATGATTTGATGGATTTCTTGAGTGGAGCAATTTTTTTTTCAAAGATTGATTTGAAATGTGGATATCATCAAATCCAAATGAGAGAAGATGATGAATGCAAGACAACATTCAAGACAAATGAAGGGTTGTATGAATGGGTTGTTATGCCATTTGGCTTAACAAATGCGCCTAGTACTTTCATGAGGTTGATGAACAAAGTCTTGAAGGAGTTTATAGGAAAGTTCGTCATTGTATATCTTGACGATATACTGATTTTTAGTAGAACGGAAACAAAGCACTTGAATCATTTGGCTACAGTGATGAAAAGATTGCAGCGAGAGAAGTTGTTGATAAATATGAAGAAATCATCATTCATGAGGACAGAGCTCATTTACCTGGGATTTGTTATCTCTGCAAATAAGCTAAAAATGGATCCAAATAAAGTGGAGGAGATTAAGAATTGGCCATCGCCAAAGAATATATTTGAAGTTAGAAGCTCTCATGGATTGGCTAGTTTCTACAGAAAATTTATCAGAAATTTCAGTGGAATTAGCGCACCGATGATGGACACGGTGAAGAAAAGGCATAAATATTTTCACTAGACAGAAGAAGCAGAGAAAAGTTTCAATTTGTTGAAAAGGAAGATTACCGAACAACCAATTTTGGTGTTGCCAGATTTCAACAAGACATTTCAGGTCACATGTGATGCTAGTGGATTTGCAATTGGAGCGGTCTTGAGCCAAGATAACAGTCCAGTCACATACTTTAGTGAGAAATTGAATGAGGCAAAGGTTAAGTACTCCGCATATGACAAAGAGTTTTATGCAGTCATATAAGCACTAAAGAAGTGGAGGCACTATTTGGTTCCTAAAGAGTTCGTTTTGTACAGTGATAATCATGCCTTACAATTTGTAACTCAGCAGGATAAATTGAACCAGAAGCATGGAAAATGGGTTGAATACATGCAGAATTTTACTTTTGTAATTAAACACATTTCTGGAACTGCTAACAAAGTTGTTGTTTCTTTGAGCAGGAAATGTTTGCTGATGCAGGAGTTTAGAGTCAAAACTTTAGGTTTTGATAATCTCAAGGACATGTACAGAAATGATCCAGATTTCAAAGAGGCGTATGAGGCATCTAAAAATCCAATTCTCAGGAATAGAAGCCAATGGACCGAATATATGATCCAGGATGGATTATTATTCAGGGACAATAAATTATGTATTCAAAAATGCTCCATGAGGGAGAATCTGTTGAAAGAAAAGCAGAGTGGAGGATTGGCCGAACATTTCGGTCATGATAAAATGTTCTCGAAATTAAATGACTCATATTTTTGGCCAGGAATGAGGGCCAACATCAAAAGATTTGTGGACAAATGTAGAATTTGTCAGCACACGAAGGGAAAAAGATAGAACACAGGGTTATATCAGGCATTACCCATATCAGAGAAGCCATGGGATGCAGTGAGCATGGATTTTATATTAGGGTTTCCAAGGACACAAAGAGGATTCGATTCAATTTTTGTGGTGGTAGACAAATTTTTGAAAATGGCACATTTTATACCATGTCAGAAAACCAGTGATGCAACTCACGTTGCGAACCTGTTTTTCAAATAAGTTGTCAAACTTCATGGCTTACCAAGGAGTATAGTTTCAGATCGAGACACCAAGTTCATTGAACATTTCTAGAGGACTTTATGGAAGAAGCTAGGAACAAGTTTGTCTTTTAGCTCAGCTTATCATCCTCAGATGGGTGGACAGACAGGAGTTGTGAACAGAAGCTTGGGGGATTTACTGTAAGGCCTAGTGACTGAACACCACAGTCAGTGGGATCACATTCTTCCACAGGCAGAATTTGCTTACAATGATTCAAACAACAAAATCACAGGGCAGAGTCCATTTCAGATTGTTTATGGAATACAACCAAGGGGAGTTTTTGAATTGAAAGATTCAGAACATAATGAAACTAGAAGTGCTAGTGCGGAAGATTTTGTAGAGGCAATGAAAGAACTTCATAGCCAAGGGAAGGAGAGATTGTAGAATTCGAGCCAAGAGTACAAGCGCAGAGCAGATCGACATAGGAGAGAACTTCAATTTGAAGTTGGTGATCTGATTCTTGCACACCTAAGAAAGGAAAGGTTCCCAAGGGGAACATATAACAAATTGAAAATGAAAAAGATTGGACCATGCAAGATCATAAGGAAATTAGGGGAAAATGCAAACAAGATTTAATTACCCGATGGGGTCGAAATTTCACCGATATTCAACATCTCAAAATTGTACCCTTACAAAGTTGAAGAAGATAGTGGATAGACAGAGGTTCAGTGGACTAAACAAATGCTTGTAGCTGAAAAGCCACATATGAAAAGTATACTTGACAAGAGATTCAGGAAGAAGACCAGGAGAAAAGAGTATTTTGAATACTTGGTCAAATGGAAGGGACATCCAGTTGAAGATGCTAACTGGGAGAATGAAGCACAAATTCAGAAGCATGGACAGATTGTACAAGAGCTCATGAACAGGAGTCCATGAATTTTTTTAAGAGAGGGAGTATGATGCAGGACCATCGTCAGCAGCAAGCAAGCGTGGAGGTGGAAGACAACCAGGATGAGCGCCATCACATTTTTGGCACATGTTGAAAATGTTTGAAATGTTTTTGAAAGTTTGGATGCACAAACACTAATTAAATAGTTAAGAAGGTGTACTTCCATATTGTAAACAGATCTTGACCGATTCGCTCGCATATGTAAGGTGTAGAGGCATTTATGCATAGTTAATGAAAGTAGGTAGATTTAAATTCTAGATTAGACAGTTTTAGGAGCTAGAGGGAAAACCGACTATAGACACCCTTGTCTTTGTATCATGGTATCAATTGAGAGGGATTTTATGATTAAGCACAGAAGCATAGAGGAGAAACAGAGTGTAGCAGAGAAGAATCCATGTAGAGAAGTTCTGAAATTAATACATGAGGCTTTGACTCAGACTCATGGGCTTCTAATGTTTTCTGTGTATACATGATGAATGCTATGCTTATGGATGTTTTACTCTTTCTGTTGTGCATTTGCTTTTATTCTATGTATGTATGATTTCATGTTAAGTGTTTGAAGTCTAAGAGAGTAAGGAAATGTGTTTCAATTGTTTCTCTTCTTGAGTTAGAGTTCCTACAAGGAGTGCAATGAAGCGTCCGCAAGGAGTATGTTGACGGGTTCAGAGTTCATCTCTGAAAGCTCAGGAGGGATACCGTTGTTCTCATTTCAACTGAAGTGAAAGACAAGCACAGAAGTCGTGCAAGGTGTGCGCAGGATGGTTGAGACCTTAGAACACATAGACTAAGGTTGAGAGATTGAAGGACTGTTGTTGCAAAGTTGCACAGAGTTAAGAGATTCAAATATTTAGGAATATTTGAAGAAGTGCCGCAAGGAGTGAATGCATAAGTCTTTTAGGAGACTTGAGTTTGTGAAAGGAAGCTTAGGAGGGTCAACACATTCAAAGTGTTGAACAATAGAAGAGGAGTTTTGGTCACCATGCAAAGGGCAGATTCAGGAAAAGGATAGCAGTTTTGATTGAGCCAGAAGGTTCTTTGGGGAAAGATTGAACGGTCGGAATTCTCCGAGGGGAATTCCCAAAATAACGAGAACCGTAGGATCTATAGGAGATGCAAGGCGGATAAGGGGCTACTAATCTTGACTTATTTGGACGTCAGATCATTTCGGCATTTCGAGGTTCGAAAGTACGAAGTGTAAGCCAAATCCTTGGCTGATCAAACCCCCGAAATGAGAATAGAAGTATTCATGTGTGGAAAGAGAAGGGAAGATTATAAGTGTTTTGGAACATCGAAATTCGGAAAATCAGGGATTACGAGGACATAAGGTGGTTCGAGAGTTCCAAACTCTCGATACCCGAAAACCCGAACAAAAGGAAGGCGACATGTGGAAGGACAAGGGTCTTTCTATCGAGGGTCATGAAAGAAGAGGAGGAGAAATACAATTTTGGCATTTCGGGACTTCAGAGATCGGGAGACGAAAGCGACAGGGCATTCGATCCTTAGCATATCAAACTTCTGGTACGCGAAAGTCCGAAAGGATTTCAAGAGATTTAATTTTGGCATTTTGGGGTTTGAAGGTTCGAAAGCCTAGAGGACATAGTGGAAGCGCTTTTCGATGGTTGAAATCCCGAAACCGTGAAGAGGAAGGGAGGACCGAAACATTTGCATTTCGGTAAATCGAAAGTCGGAAGTTTGGGACTCCAAGGGTTGAGAGTAGAGTTGCACATCCTCGCCACTACCGAGTTCGCAAAAGCTGAAAAGATGAAATTGACATCAGAAAAGACCAAGTGTTAGTATTTCAGGTTTCGGAGGTCGAAGAGGTAAGGCACTCGACCACGGGATTTGCAAAATCGCGAAATCTGGTATCCCGAAATAAAAGAGGGGTTTCCTCAAGGTTTGTTGTGGGTGTTGATTTTTCGAAAGGAAAATAAAAGATCCAATTGATATCTCAGGGGCCGAAAAGAAAAGATCCTATGCAGATCCCATCCTGTGGGTCTGGGGGTCTGCGTCAAAATGTCTCTTTGACACTAGGAAGGAATTTATCAATCACACATATAATTGATTATTGGAAGATGGCATGTTACAATATCCTAGCAACCAATTGTACAAGCGTGCCTGGGAAATTCCTTCCCAATGTAAAAGAGATACTCAATAAGCCATGCGAGGAGAAGAAGAGGAGGTTTTTTTTATGAAATAAAAAAATGAATTAACAAAGTTTATTATGGATACATTGATGATGAGAACAATATTTTGGAGAAATTCAAGTATCCTAGGGAAGAGGAGATCCAGTCCAGAGCATTGAGGTATAGTACAAGATAAATTATATCTAGAGCAAGGATAGGTTGATGATCAAGAGAAACAATTTCATTTCCATTAATTCGTTCCTATTTGAGGAAGATGGTGATTTCGTGGAAGAAGTGGGAGAGAAGGACAAGGGAAACCAATAATAGAGAAATATAGAGTTTGTTTCCCATGTTTCCATTCTATATGAGAAAATGATTAAGCGCATGGTTGTGGAGAACAAGAAACATAATTAACTTATTATCAAGTACATGGGTGAGGATATCATGGAGGAGAAGGCCGAGGCCAAGGAACTGATTAATATTTAGTGAAAATATATATGTCTGATAATTCTTATGGATCATCAGTTGTTTTTCCGAATGATCTTCATAAATTCTATTAAATATACAATATGGATCTTGGTTCAATATTGAGGCTAACATGATATTATAATTAAGACATCCATAGAGTTCTTTCTTGTTGAACAATGAAAAGGGGCACTGGGAAGATTTGATCATAGAGCTTGGAAGTCCTAATCATGCTAAAATAGGGACCAAGATGGCATTCTTGGAAGGGAATGAAGTTCATGAGATTGGCTCCATAGGTTAGGGCCCTAGTTACATATACTTCAGGGATAAAAAATACTCCCCATCCTCAAAGAGATATTCGATAATTCCCCTTGAGGAAAAGAAGAGGAGGTGTAGGTATGCGATCTATAAGTGAATTGATGCTAATTCATATTATGGCTACATGAATGATGAAGACACTATCTTGGAGAAATGTAAGCAACTCGTAGAGGAGGAGATGCAAGGAAAAGAATTAAGGAAGTGGCAGAGGATCGAGTCCATGCACTAAATTATCAGAGGTACTAAAGAGTGACCTATGTTTTTTCCTTTGCAAAGGAAAACCACCACAAAATTTAACCGTGGAGGTTTGCATATGTAGATTGTGAATTAAATTGTTTTTCTTGTGGGTTTCTACTACGCTCTACTTCATCGTCATATATGACTCAAATAAAATCCTTTTTAGGAAAACAAACACACATGCACACATATATAGATACAATTAATTTAAAATATAGAACAAAAACATATATAACTAATTTGTATTATCAAAAACTAAAAATAGTTTATGTTTGCAATTTTTTTTGAAAAAGTAAGCAATTCTCTTAACAAATAAATATGCACCATTTATGGTGCTCCTTATCATACATTAATTACCGAATAGTCATATGTTAAATATAACACACCGATGCATCATTGTTATTCTATCACTGACATCTATAGCAGTGCATTGTGATATATTGTGCACAGGTTAAGGGTTTGTGTTAAACCACGTGGTGAATTGTTTTATATTAAATGCATCGACTCTGTATGTTATTTCAAGAACTAGACGGTTTTAACTAGTGAGATTACTTTTCATGACACACCGTTAACAGGTGAATTTTACAATGCACACCAGAATGATAATTTTTAAACTATTTTTCTTGGTACAACTTACTTAACCACCCCAATGGATGTAGTTTAAAGTACCTCACTAGTATGCGTTGACACCGATGCATTTTTATTATAACACACATGGGAGGGGCACCCCATAAATTGAACTGAGATAGTAAATTATTGTGTATTTTAATCGTTATACTGTAGTATACATTACCAATGCATTTTATTTTTGTGACACACCGTGGAGGAAATTTGTTCTTCAGAAACTTGGCGGTGCCTTCAATTAATAGAAAACAAT
This sequence comes from Picea mariana, assembly GCA_032191745.1. NCBI lineage: Eukaryota > Viridiplantae > Streptophyta > Pinopsida > Pinales > Pinaceae > Picea > Picea mariana. The sequence goes on from JASDQU010242285.1 coordinate 57,143, forward strand.
CATCCTATCATATAAATTTGTTCACTTCCTATCATACTAGCGGTTCCTACCATAATATGCACTTCACTGCAAATTTATGAAAATTTGGCCTGATGTTGATCTCTTTACATAACCGGTGTGGTCTTTTTATCCATTTGCACCAAGAGGTGAAATTGTTGAATACGAACTTACACGGTGTGATGTGTTAATATAAACGCACTGGTTCTACCATGATATTTGAGAAATGGAATTTTTTTTAACAATGCATTCTATTGTTCATAGCATTGAATACAGGGCGTCCACCAAAATGACACAACGAGTCGGTGTGATGTGTTACTATTAATGCACTGATAACACCGTGATAGAGGAGCATAGTCCTTTTGTTATTTAGTGCATTGTAAATGAAGTGCACTATGAACAAGGCGTCCAATGAGACACCCTTCTATAAAATAAGGAAATATATGTCCTAGTGCATTGCTCTATACAGTGTCAGTGCACTGGATTACAACTATTGCACTGCTACACTAAATTTTATAAATCGTCATGTCAGAGATATAGCTAGTTAAGTGAAGTGTATCAGTGCATAATGTTAAATGATAGCAGTTCGATTTATTCAGTGCAGGTATTTTTTTATAAAGTATGTTGATGTGTTTAAACATTGACATGTTGGGGCGTTATTTTTCCAGTATGCCCTCGTGTGGTT
>JASDQU010242285.1:57844-78562 GCA_032191745.1 Picea mariana
ATAAATCGTCATGTCAGAGATATAGCTAGTTAAGTGAAGTGTATCAGTGCATAATGTTAAATGATAGCAGTTCGATTTATTCAGTGCAGGTATTTTTTTATAAAGTATGTTGATGTGTTTAAACATTGACATGTTGGGGCGTTATTTTTCCAGTATGCCCTCGTGTGGTTAGTTAAAATGGGTGCACCACTAGGTTAAATTTTATGTATCATTGAGCTAGCACTGCGATTAATGAAGTGTAATGGGTCAGTGTGGGTATGATCCCAGTTTGCGCCAGTGTTTGTGCATTCTAAAGGACACACTGGTTTAATTTAAGTAATTTATGATGCTGGACTAGATTTAATGGAACTGGTGTGAACACATATGGATGATTTGACCACAATTCTCACTGTGTACTTAACACAATACAAACTAATTTTGGGTGAGACAAACCATTCAAGTGCACCACATGAATTATTTTTTTGTAAAGCATGAAAATTTTCAAGCTAAATTCTAATTTTGATTGGATGAAAATGAAAATAGAAAGGTAATAAATAATTTACTTACTATCTTCTTTCCCAAAGAGGAATGGTTATACCATTGAAATGAAATGAAAATTCATGGTAATTTCCAAAATTTGGAAATGTGTGGAATCCACCAATGGAGCTATCCTAGTTAGTATAGAGAACTAAAAATAGGGTATCTCAGGAAGAAAGGTGAGCATCGATGATCATTTGAGAGTTTTGGATCATAATATACATTGTAACAATGAAAATTTGTTTGGTAATTTCTTTTTATTTACCCTACCGCAGAGTGCCTTTAGACATAAAGACACACAAGGGGTATCGTTCAACAATACCAGTGTAATTTATTTGGTGCATGTAATTTTATTATAAGTTATGGAAGTGATATTGAAACATGGATGCATAGGTGATATATTCTTTATTAATGTCCTCATGTGTACTATTCAATGACGTTGGTGTGATTTATATGTTTTATGTAATTTTATTATAAAGTATGGAGGTTCTACTTTAACATGGATGCACTGGTTCAATATTTTTCATGATCTCGTCGATGCATATATACCCTAAAGTCACACCGAGGAAAAACCTCCACAAAACTTATAGTTTTCTTCATCCCATATGAACATTGACTGTGCATTTCAACATTTAAGCACTGATGTGATAATTTTTGATCACTTAAAAGACGAACTAGAAAACAAAACCTCCACAAAAACCTTCGACCTCCTGCATTCGGTAACCTATGCTATAAACAACTAAGAGAAGAATTTTTCAGGGAGGTTTTGTAAAAAAATATGCAAGAATGTGTTCTCGTTGTAGTGTTAAAAATCATTGGACAATGAATATCTTTATTTATTAACATCATAATCATCCTCTAAATAATAAAAAGCCTCTTTCCCATGGTTATTTATGTAAGAAAGTGGTTTACTATCATCCCATGAAAGTTTAAATCTTAAGATTTAAGTGTTACGGGTAAATTCCCTTATGGCTATGGGTTAAAGCCACAATAGGGTGAGGACCTTCAAAAAATAAACATAATCCTAGAAATGAAATGAAAAGGTTATTGTAACTAACTACTAGTAGCAAGGAAGAAGAAAGCATACTAGTTCCCCTACGTTTGATGAAGATCCCATAGTTGAGAACCTTTCATGATCCTTCCAAACTACCCCTTTGATCACCTACAAAATAATCAAGTAGATATCTGTAAAGTGAGTAGTTATATAATACTCTTTTAAAATTGATTGAAAGTAAAGCAATTGAACCAATTGTTTTTCTAATAATTAAGTTGTTTAAACAAAATCATCATACATTAAAACACAAGTAATTGACGAGAAATACGTATCTTTATTAATAAACAAAAATAGAAGGGTAGTTACCACCTATATATTCTACGACATTGCTCTGAAATTGGACTTTAGGTCCATCCACTGAGGCCACTGACTACTAACAGAACATCTAACCCCAATTCTCATGCGACTCCAAAGAATACAAATGAGTTTCTTATTGAACATATATGTAGAGAAAGGAAGGTTGGAAACATGGGTTTCTAGGTATGAGGAAATAAATCCACAGCAAGGGAATAAGGGCTTGCAGATGGGGAAAGAAAATTGTAGCATTATGTTGTTTTAAGTATGATTATTCTTATCCTATAATGTTAGGATCATTTTATACCCTCTCCAAGTGGCTAGAGTGGTTAAAAACAGTTGTGTATAGAAAATAGGGGGTCAAGAACCAGGTGAGCTCATGAACCCTACCAAAAAATATGAAAAATATTGTTTTTTTAAACAAGATTAAGGTCTACATTACCTGCTAGTGAGTAACACACATATGTATGCTCCTTACATAGGTTTTAGGGATTGTATATTTCCAAACATAGTTGTTTTTGAATAATCAAGAGGAGGAAAGGGGGATTAATGTCTACAAGTAGGAAAGGAAAAGGCCAAAGATGTCATCAATGTATATGTGGTGGAAATTGATGTTATACAAAATGCCCCCCTAATTTGTGAGGTTTAAGAGAAAATAATTTCTAAAATACATTTTAAATCTAGTAGGTGAGGATGTAGTGGGCCCAGGTAAAGGTCACCAAAATTTTGTCCTAGAACATAACCTACAAAACAAAAATGTAAGAGTACTCTCTTTCTGAGGTGGGAATACCCATGCTTAGGAGTGGAAAAATAATGAACTCCAAATTAAGTACATTGTGGATGTATGAAATACTTATATAGAATCAATGATCATCATGGAAAAAAAGGAAATACATAGTGGATCCATGTCATAAGAGATCATATCCACGAAAGAGATACAAGATGAATATATGTCTCAAAATTAGAGGAGGATATATGGAAATAAGAGATGAAAAAAATGGTCCCCCACAAGTACCAAAGTTATAGAGTTGAAGTAGTATTATCCAATGAAACTCGGCCATGAACATAAAAGAGGTGATGCTACTACAAACCCAGGTTCTTCAAATGAAATCATCGATGGTGTGAATCTAGAATTTGTGAATAGATGTGTTGAAGTCGAACACAGTGAGACATCATTGATTATTGGTCATTTTTTTATACCATTAACAAACACAATAAAACCCATGTTTAATGATCAGGGGTCTCATGGTACCTAGTATATTCTAGCAAGTGTGAATAATGGAGCTAATTTTGAACACTTGTACAATATATCGATCAAGGGACATTCATGTATTCCCACTATAAATATAGAGGGAACCTGCCACTGATGACTACAATCCCCTTGGTACTAATAAAGACATTGTATCCCTATCCTATAAAAATATTTGTTGAAGTATATAGGAATATATCTATTGGAAGGAGGGAACTAAGGCATCACCCATCATCCAACATGAGTAATTGCATATGGAAAAATATTTGGAAGAAATCGAATGAAAAATTGAAATGACCCACAACCAAGTGCATCTCTCATGTGTACCCAATGGAATAGTGCACGAAAGTGACACTCTAAGTAATGACCAATAATGAAAATCATTGACATAGGTGAGGAAACCACCAAAGGGGTAAAATAGAATCCAAGGTATTGCACAAATTACAATGTGTGAATAATTTTCTTGTCATTGAACATAAGGGAAACCACTCAATCGGTGACCAAAGATGACGTGTCATATGTTGAATACAAGGTTACCTATAAATGATGTAAATAGGGATAGGGTGAAACTCTAGGACAAACTTTAGGAGAAATGTGTCCTAGTTTACAAGAGATGACATTCCAATGGGAAGTCAATGGATACCTTCCATAATGGCACGAGTATCAAACAAAGATGCTTTTTGATTTGGAGAAGTACTTGACATACAAGAAGGATGACATGAAAAAGTTAGGAATTCTAAGGAATTGCTTCCATAGACTAAAACTTCCCATGAAACAAGTCACAATATTATAAAGTGACTTAGGCATCATGGACTAAAACATGAATTAGGACATAAGTTTTTGATATAGGATGAATCAACAAACTCGCCATAGTGACTGGAAGAATAACCAGTCGGAGGAGTAAAACTTTGTGTAACTTGTTCAGTTTCCTAAAACCATAGTAGGACCCAATTTGTTGAGACATAGAATCAAAACTTTGTGCATTATTCAAGGGTGACTTGACTGCTGCCAAAATACTAAAGAAAAGATTCTTTCCCATCCTCTTTTTTTTTTAGTTTTTTTCTTTTTCATATTATAAAATCCTGGAAAAGAGTAAAATAATGGTATAATACAATAGAGGAAATGAGTGTCATGAGAAAGAAAACTAGCTCCAATCAAAAGGAACGTACTTATGCTCAATTCAAGGAAATGCATGAAGGATATGGACACTTGGGGGAATGTCTCCTCTAGGGATATATGTGTTAACTCTCAAAGGAAAATATTTCAAGGTTAGAAACTTATGAGAATGCATAAGCAAGAAAATTAACAAAAGCATTTTGAAGCCAACATTAGACCCAAAAGTGCAAGTAGGAAAGATGCAATGCAGTTACAACTTAACACATAAATGTGGGAGCCCCATGAGTAACAACTAGAAAAATATTGAGAAGAATTTATGAGGCTTCAAAGGAAAGTCATGGTGGGACTAAACAGATATCCCGAGCCTATGAGAGTATTTCAACATGGGAATGGAAAGAAAATTTAAGGTGTTATCTAGGATACCCATGAACAATAGTTTTTACCATGTGAATTAAAACACTTCTAAACAATTGAAGAGTTTTTGTGTCACAAATTAGTGGGGTCGATCCTAAGGAAAAATGAATCAAGAAAAAAATAATTTATAAAATGCATGGATGGGAATTCTAACATAGATGCATGTTTTGAGATCATTACCTATTAGAACATATTGACATGCGAAAAAGTTACCAAAGAAAATGTCTCTAAAGTATTGTATATATTACCAACAACACTCACACAAATGTTAATAAATCCAAGATAGAAACCTTTGATACTAAAATGTTCTATGGAATACAAAACTTGAAACCCTAAAATCACAATATGGTACAAACACCACACAACCTTCCAACTTATTCATATTACTTCTTCAGGTATAGCCCATTACTAGGATCAAGCCAAGTGTTCTGTTGGTAACCAAAATATAAAGACTCAAGTTTAGGAAGAGGTAAAAAACCAAGATAGTATCTTCAAGGATAACCTAATCCAAATTAAATTCAACATCTAATAAATCATATGAACTAGGACTCAAGGAATCACCAATACCAAGGTTCATTGTCTCACAAATAGTAAAATATCATAGTCAAGAGGAAGCATAATATTATTGAGGACAAAAGGGTAAAGTGAGGGCTTACATGAACCCATTGGATACAACTTCTAATAAACTATTGAGACCTTGTATTGATAAGGAAAACATGACTGTAAATAAACTTTCTCAAAAAAAAATTGAACACTAATGATAATATCTCGAATAATTCACCCATGGTGGAAAAGAGTCTACTCAAATACTAGGAGCATACAAACGGGAAACCTAAGATAAATTTGAATTAGGATAGTGATTATTAGATGAAAGTTGATCAATAGTTATAATGTTTCCAGTTTTAGGAAAATGCATCATCCAAAAGAGCACAGACACCATAGTGTTCATAACATATACATAATCACACACCAAAAGAATATTGAAGTCGAAAGGGTCTTTCACAACTAACATATTGACTGGAACAATATTCCCACCTAACATGATAGGAAAATTAGTAAGAATCCCCAAATATTCACTAGGTCTTTTGTCAAAAACCAACAACCCATTGCTATCTAAAATAGGCTTGGGAGAACCCAAATATTTCCAAGTCGGGGATGATAAACTTATTATAGAGGATCCTTCATCTACAACACATCGGTAAATTCCTTTTGAATTAAGTTTCACCATTATTGGGATGGTCTCATAAGAAGGAAGGAAAGGCTCAACAAGATCATTCCAATCAAAGGAAACCATTGTAGGACTTGGAGGGAGTGTAGTTGAAGAGAGTGGAATAGCCCCTTATTTATAAGGTATTGAACAAGAAATTATAAAGACATATTCGATAGACACATCACTCCCCAAAATAAGAGTGGGATCGACCAAATATTAGATCGACAGGACTAATTCTTCAACTACTCATTGAATAGGATGGAATACGACAGGGTCAAGAGACATATCACTCCTAAAAATAAGATTGTTATGGGTCAAATATTGCATCAGGTCAACCACTTCCTCAACTAATGGTTGAATAGGATGTTGGAAAACCAAATATGATGTAGGATGAGAAGGACCTTCATACAAGTACCACATTCTTAGTACCTATGGAATACCAAGAAATAGATGAGTAATATGATGTCCCTTGAAAAGCTTACAAGGGAAATTGGGATTATGTCATATTCATATAGGTTTCTCAAGAGTATAAAGGCCACCAACATAAGTTGTAGTGGCCAGTGGGTTTTCCCCAACATGACTTTCACTTCCTAGTGGAATTCCACCAACATGACTGGAAGAGGTTGGTGACCTTTGTGTAGTACAGCTAGAAGTGACTAGACTTGTTCCCCCAACATGACTTTCAATGGTCGGTTTATTCTGTTCAACATGACTCACAAACATTGTTTACATGTTTCCAACATCACTAGCATAGATTGGTTTTCCACTCCCAACATGGCTTGCAGGGGCTAGGTGCTAGTATCCAACATGACTCAAAGAGGTTGGTGACTTGATGCCAATATGAATCACAATGACCGGAATCATACTCCCATCATGACTTTTAAAGGTTGGTGGCTAGTCTCCAACATGACTCGTAGAGGTTGGTGAACTATTTCCAGTATGACATGTAGTGATTGGACTAGTTCTCTTAGTATAAATTGTAGAGGCAAGTGACTAGTCTCCAACATGACTTGAAATAGTTGGTGAACTATTTCCAATATGACTTGCAATGATTGGACTTGCGCTCCCAGCATGACTAGTATAGGATGGTTTCTTTACCCCGACATAACTAGCATAGATTGGTGAATTCTTATTTACTCTTTGTCTTCCTATTCCTTTTATACTTATGGTTACGACTAGCTAGAATTTTTCCAAAAGATGGAGAAGGAGTAGGATTATAATTTTCTAATGAAGAAGGTAAGGGATCAACATCAATTCGATGCCCATGATATAAGGTTCTTATCTAAGAATCATAAAGATAATTTGGGACATTCATAGTTTTCCACAACAAAACGGATAGTCCAACATTCAATCCAAGAATATTCAAAGTGGCCATGAAGGGGGCACTAATGTTTCCAAATAAAGGAAAAGAAAAAGAATCCCTTTCGGAAGGGGTCCCTTGGTTGTTATCCTTAATAAATTTATCCATTATGTTCTTATTCATAGGCTCATCCCTTCTGGGATTTTTCATGTTTGAAGAAGTCTCACACATTTTTTTTGGAAAACCATTGGTATAAAAAACCACACCTTCTAGGAGGCGACTCCATGTTTTATAAATAAATACGAGTAATTCTTCATGACCAACGAATAAATTGGTCGAATTCCTTGAATCAATGATCCAAAAGCAATAATATAGAATCAAACTAAGGCCAACTACACAAAGAAGCACTCCACTAAAAATTCCTAAGAGAAACATTAAAAAAAAACCCTCTCCAAAACCTTATACTAGGTTGATAAGGTACTAAGTAGAAAGTAATGAAAAATTTGATAAGGGACCTTCTAAAAACCAGCATAGGTTGATAGCGTCCCGAGACCGATGAATTAATGAGTGAGAAGCAATTACCCCAACCTCCACAAAACATCCCCACCTGGTGCAAGTAACCCTCACTTTGCAGGCACCTTCCATGGGTACTGAAAGTGTGATTTTACATATTCCTTAGGTATCATGAGAACCCCCCCCCCGGTAAATCACCTACGATATACCTCAGAAAGGATACGAAAGCTACGTACTAACTCGCAATCGGCATCTAGGTAGTATAGTAAATAGTTGAGACTGAATGTATGGGAAGAGTAGCTAAGCTCAAAGCTTCAAAAGTATTGTCACCACAGGGAGCTAGGTGGTACTCAAGAAACCCCCATATATTATCAATGCACTACACTTTGTCAAGTATCAAAGGGGTAATCTCCTTAACTCTTCCTCAAGCGAACTCATGTTTAACTCTTTTGTTATAGGAGACTATATGAAAATTGGATTTTGAACCTTCCTATGTTAGGCTCCTATGGTTTTTCAATTGTATTGGAGAGTTTTCTCTCTAATTCTAATCCAAGGCCCTAATATTGGATTAACATGTGAACCCTGGAAACAAAAGTTCAATACATTTAAAATTTATCATATGTTTTTAGTGGTTTTTCTTTACTCAAAGGATATGGAAGTGCAACTGATGTTTCTTGAGACTCTTGCAAAATGAAACTAATAAAAACACTACAAAAGAAAAATTTACACTAATACTAAAATAAAAAAGAGCTTCAAGCAAGAAAAATGCATGAAAAACTAATGTAAACCTTATAATGCAGTCTTTTCTCTTTCCAATTCAATATGCAATAAAAATTGTACTTTTTCAAGATGAAAATGCAATGCAATGTTTTCCTTTCAAATGAAAAATGAAAAACATGTCTTTACTTTTTCAAATGAAACTAAGATAGTGATGCAAATAATAAGCCTATTTTTTTCAAAATGTGCAACTATGATTTTGAAACCACTGCAAAGGGAGACAAATAATGCAAGAAAACATTTTTTTTCTTTTTCAAAACAAAAAATAACAAGCAAAAGAAAATATTTCTTTTATGATGGAAAAATAGGAATGCAAGAACTGAAGAATATTGACTTGCGATCATAAATTTAGAATCCATACATGACTATAAAAACAATAAAGAAACTGAAAAACCAAAGGCAATATTCTTCTTTTATTGATGCAAATCAAGAAAGGAAACCAAAGAAATCTAAAACACAAAATTCTGTTTTCTTTAGTTAAATCACCCAACAATACTTCCATTTTCTTCACAAGATAGAAATAAACCTTTATAAAATTCATAGTATCCCAAGTAACCTTCGAAACCCAAGACAAGACTCAAAATATTGAAAAAAAAAAGTAGACTAATTCCCAAAATGCACATGCTTATGTTACCTCAGCAACATGTGTATGTATGTGACCTAACCTTGAACAACACACACATAGCTAATGAAAAAAAGTTTCATATTCCACTCAAATTAATAAAATATAACTGAGAAAAGGATAATGTAAGTCTCAAATCCTAGATCTACATGTCTGAAAATTTGACATAGAAGCAGAAATAGAAATCATAAAGGAAACCCCTACAAGCTAAACTAGTTAAGCAATCCAAGAGTAACTAAAAGAATCCCGACAAGAACCAATAAAATATCTGTTTTGTTTTCAAATTTAATACTTGAACGACCTTCTATAGATAACAATAAATCTTAGGAACAATCTCCCAAAAAAATCCCCAAAAAATCCAAAACAAGGATTAAAAAGGATGGAAAAAAAAGCAGAAAAATCACTTTTCAAGAGGCATATGCCCCTTTTATCATTGTAGGGCTCATATATAATCACATGTACACTCCTTTTCCTTCTATAGGGAGCATTGTACATGACTTTTCCTTCTACATGGCACGTATATGACCCAAAATTCAAAAAAAACACTTAATTAGTTGTATGCACCTAAGCCTTTTATAAGGTGTGCATGTATGCACTTTTATGTTAGATAGGAAGTGTATGTACATTGTTTTTGTCAAAGGAAAGAGCATATAAACCCTAAAAACCCATGAAAAAATTGGAGAACTCTAGGTATAGAGATTGAAACTGAAGGATAATCTTATGAAAACACTAATTGGCAAGGTGTAGATGAAAAGAAAGCCAAAATTCAAGAGAAAACAAAGTACAATTTCCTAGATATAACCAAAAGGGAGACCCTCTCCAATACTGTCACCAATTCTGTTACAAGAAAATTCCACTATGGCTATGGGTTAAATCCATAACAAAGTGAGGAACTTTAAATAATAAACCCAATCCCATAAATGAAAGAAGAACATTCTTGTAACTAACTCAATTAACTAACTACTAGTAGCAAGGAAGAAGAAAGTATACTAGGTTCCTTACATTCGATGAAGATACCTTATTTCATAACCTTTCACACTCCTTCGAAATTGTTACTTTGATCACCTGTGAAACAATCAAGTAGAGACTTGCAAAGGGGCGTAGTTATGTAATAACAATCAAGTACGGATGGTTGGAAATAGGGGTTTCCAAATTTGAGGAAATAAATCAACAACAAGGGAATAAGGGATGGCAAATGGGGTAAGAAAATGCCATCATTATGTTGCTTCAAGTATGATTCTTCTTCTCCTCTAGACTTAGACTCATTTTATGCCCTCTCTAAGTTGTTGGAATGGTTACAAAAAAATAAGTATGGGCAACAGGGGGTTAGGAATCGGGTGAACCCGTGAACCATCCAAAAAATATGCAAAATATTATTTTTTTGAGAAAAATTAAGGTATATGCACTCTAAAATGGAGTAACATGCTTATGTACATGCCTTGCATAGTTGTTAGGGAACTTTTGTGTCCAAAAGTAGTGTTTTTTTAATAATCTAGAGGAGGAAAGGGGGATTAGTGTCTATAAGTAGGAAATGGAAAGACCATGCATGTCATTAATGCATATGTCGTGATAATTAATGCTATAACATCAAGTCAAATTAAAAATCACTGGAGGATGAAGATCTTGATTTGTTGGCATCTCAATCATCCTCTAAAGTCTAAAATTCCTCTTTTAGATGCCACTGCAAGAACACAATATCAGAATAATTAACACATTTGTAATTAATAATAGCCTAACAAACAATATTTATAAGTTTCTTGTCCTCCAAAAGCTTTATAAAACTAATATTTAACAAATATTTTAGTTTCATTGTTACTCGACTTTACGCATACTCTTCACACTTTATTTCCATAAGAGAAAAACATAATTAGTATTTTCTATAAGATAGTACACAATAATCTATAAATCATTATTAATCAATAATTAAATAAATAAAATCATATTTTACCATTCTCCCTCTAATGAATTTTTTTTTATTGGCTCACAACATGTGTAATATGGTTCTTAATATCAACTATTATGACCTATATAAGATTATGACCTATATAATATATATCAAATGATATTAAAAACAATGCAATAACTAATATAAATGAAGGTTTTTGAAATGATAAATCAAATATTATAATATTCTTCCAATTGTTATATTTTGATCAAGTCATTTAGCTTGAGGAAACTTGCAAATGTATTTTGAAACATTATTGTCAACAATTGATGGTTTGTTAGTTTAATGTTCTCCCTTAGTTTTTATATATATTTTTTTAATTTCGAATTAAAAAAATTCTAATGAAATAATACAATTCTAAAAAATTGTTAATAAAAATATTACTTTTGAGAGGGAGAAAGATTATACAAAACAATAATGAGTAAAATAGGAATTCAAAGTTTACGTGATTTATTGTTTCTTCTATTTTTGAAGAATAGTCCCATCTCACTCTTGTGTCAGTTTTGTTTTAAAAAATGCTCCATATTCGATGAAGGGTATACCAACATTATTTTCCCTTACGTTTTGGAGTTTCAAGAAATTCTAGAATACAACATATTGTTAATATTTTAAAAAATATGGACCCTTTTTTACAATTGTAAGTTCTGATCCTTACCATGTAAAATAAATCCATCATCTCCTACCCTAAATAAAGAAGATCAATGAATTTCACTAAGATCTCATATTATACATGTGATTATACATTACATCCATATAAGGAATAAGTGTTGTCATAAATCATTTAAGTACTTGAAGTATAGATTTCTTAACAAAAAATAAATACAACATCTAGTTGTAGCATATGAGAGATTCTATTTCAAATTCCACTATTATCCCTCCATTATGATGTGATGTTCATTAGAAAAATCTTTCCCTATTTTAGTTAATGTCTTTAGAAAGTTTGAGACTATTTTATTATTAATTTTTATAATAAATTGCAAAATATTAGAGATGTAAATCATAATAAAAGTGTATTTAATTGTATATATTATTTTCATGTTCAAAAAATGGATAACATATTTTTTTGTGACAGGGAGAATCAACAACTAGTTGGGAATGTGCTTGTGTGACACAGGACTGTGTTATCTGACTACTACCACTATAACCTTCTAGGTGTACACACGATGCCCTATACATGAAACAGAAGGTAAGTCGGGTTTTTGAACCAACAACTTCACATAATAGATTTTCTTAAAAACAAACTCCATCATCAATTTCCCTACACCCCGAAGAAAGATATAACATAATTGATTATGTTTTACCTTCTCTTTTTAATTCTCAGTATCATTTAATTATTTTTTACCCATTTATTTATTTTTCTTATTTCTCTCATGATATTCATCACAACCTCTAAGTTTATATATATATGTACTACAAATATATGAAATAAAGTAAAGATAATATTTTCATAAAAGATATATTATCCACTTAAGTGACGAAACACCACCATATTCATATCCTCTACCATGGATATTTCTCATTTCCATAATTGTTTATGGTTGGTCTTCTATCCTATTAGTCTCCACTATAGTGTTATGTGTAAATGATCAATAATATAGGTCAGCACATTACCATTTGTACATGTATTTTAATGCAAATATCTATGAAACACAAAAATACACTGAACAATCTATTGTTGAAAATTCAATGAGAGTCAGTCTTGTAAATTTCTTCATTTTCCTCCCTCAAATGCATGGAGAGTGCAAAAGAAGAATTTAGATCCAATAGAATCATTCATTGATGATTTTAACAATAAAGACAATGGGATATGGAGTGGTATAATCCCCACATACAAACACCTATCAATTTTAACTAAGTGTCTAAAGGAATTAACGAAGGAGAGGACTTATCAATCCTATGATATCGAAGCCTATCAAGTCATTGTAGTAGATGAGTGGTCTATATATCAGAGAGTCTAGTCATTATGGGAGTCACGTATGACAATTGTACTTATTAGTACAATTCTAAGTCTAGTCATTAAGGGATTTCGAAGGAGTCACGTATGATAATTGTATTTATTAGTACAATTCTAGAGGAACCAGGTGAGCCTAGTGTGCTACCAAATAAATGTTTCCATCATGTTAAGGTCCTTGAAAAAGCACATTGAGGGGAAACCATGTCTACAAATATGGGATTCTCATATTATAGAGGATCTATTATTTTGTTTATTGATAACATTGGGTTTTAAATTATTTCTTTTAAGACCATGGAAGATTATTTTATAGTTTCTTTCAAGGATATTACAATGAAAGAATTTTCAGTTATGAGTGTATTATGAACATCAACAATTTTGAAAATACATAGTCAAATTTCAAATCAACAATAATTTGCATATCCGTTAATGGTAGTATGGTGTTTACTTAAATTATAATCTATAAGAAATTCATATATAGGCCAAATATACTCTCTTGTTAAAAAAAATTGAAACTAGGCATATTCATATTTATCCTATACGACAATTTGATTCCACCATAACGAATTTTCCTTATTGCTTTTCAACAACTTCTCCTATTACTAGTAAGGAGCCCATACCTATATTTCTATTTGACATATTCAAAATAATTTTCACTTTCAACTAGTTGTATTTGCTTCTTTTGATTTGAATTTATTTGACTAATATGATGTTATTACTTGAGGCCATCTTGGCTACAAGAACCATCGATTTGGATGATAGATATATTAATTGTTGATGTGAGATAGATATTTGATCTAATTTGATGTGATTTTTGTTGGAGAAATTTATATTTTTGGCACACTAGTGCAATGGGAGTTAATTGACTAGTTCTATTTTAGACTTTCTATTTTAGATCATCACTATTATGTTATTATGCATGCATGAATTCTTCTATTATGGAATGTTATGTCCTATATATGAGTGTATTCCACTCATTCATTGTATCATATTGATCATCATCTATGTATCAATCATCAACTCATTGGATTAGTGTGAATATATTTTCTCATTCTTCCATATTGAATATCTCTTCCTTTCTTGATAACCTTTGTTTGTACTTGATTTAGCTAGATTTCATGTGCAAGTTTCGATGAAACATTGACATGGTATCAGAGCTACGTTGCTTGGAGCAAGCCAACAAAGATAAAGAATAAGGAAAATTAGAGTTTTGGCGAGAAAAATCGGTGGCCGTACCTTTATGCAGTGATTTATCCCAAATTATTAACTTTTTGATAAAAATGCTTGCGTGAGAAGTAAATCGACCCATTATGCAAGTGGGATTTCAACCATTTGACGATATTATTCATTGTTTTCTCAGAAAGTAAGCCAAAAGATTGCCTCCTAAAACTGATACGAATCCATGGTCGTACCTTTCTACAGTGATTTCTCCCAAAATATGAACGTTTTGTGGAAACAAATCAACTGAGAAGTAAATCGAACCATTATGCAAGTGGGTTTTCAATCGTTTGACAATCTTCCTCACTGTTTTCTCAGCAAGTAAGTCAGAAGATCATCTCCTGAAACTGATACAAATTTTCACTTAAAATGCCCTTTCTGCAATGAGTTCTTGGTTTTTCACTTGCAGATTGAGAGTAATCTTTTAGGGGTTGTCAGACATAGTGGGAGAGATGGATACGACACCTATTCTATAGTTGAAATTTGAGGTAATTCTCACACCATACAGTTATTTTGATTCGAAGCCCAAGGAAGAATTCCAACTTAGAAGGACATGAATATACAACTTCACGATGGGGACATAAACATAACCTACATCAACAATTGAGAAGATGAGATGGGTGAACTAAAAGGATGAATTCACAAGACTTATGATTGAATTTATTTCAATTGATCTATGGTTTAATTTTTCCTCATGAAATACTCCAAATGAGATCTAGACTACCTTGGAAAGTCTATTTGGAAAACAAGATCATATGAGAGGTCATATGCTTCAGGTAGAGTTGAATACTTTCCATCCTAAAAGTTCTGATAACATACAATATTTCTTTACTAAGTTTAAATCTTTGGTATTGATCTTATCATCTTGTGGTATTGATAAGTATAAATAAGTGTACCAACTTGTTCTAACAATCTTGGCCAATATAGGACTAAAATATGTTGTCTATGTTTCCACTTTCCATTCAAGCAGGTATTTCATGGGAACAAATTGGAAGATTCGTACTATGGATTAATTCATTGATTCTGTCACACATGAGAAGAAAAAAAGCATTCATATGGGCCTAATCAAGGATCCTAAAGCACATGCAGTCACCATGCATGATGGAAAATGATCATCCAAACAAAAAGGAAAGGGGAAATCACAACATCCAGAGCCAAAGAAGAAGGGATAATCCAAGACCCTAAATGATTCTTTAGGTTCCAAAGACTCTTCATTTTCGAAGAAGAAGGGAAATAAGTGAACTTACTGCAATAAACCGAATGATGAAGAATCCTCATGCATGAAGAAACAAATCGATCTTATGGGACATGCACTTTAGCAGAGCAACCTTGGAAACTTCATTCTAGGGGGATTCAAGAAGCAGAATGAATAAGATACTACTCCTAAAAAAGGTAATAATCATGCTCTTTTTTCAATTAATTCCTCATCTGATTCCTGGATTATAGATTCTAGTGAATCCGATCATATGGCAATGAAAGAGGAAGCTTTCTCTTCTTTCAGTCCATGCTCAAGGCCCCCTATTCTCATGGGGGGTGATAATCCAATAGCAGTAGAAGGAGAGGGGAGAGTGGAACTCCATAATGTAAGTTTTGAGAATGTTTGACATGTTCCAAATATTTCTTTGAATCTTCTCTCAGTTTATCAGATCACTAAGAAAGGTAAAAAGGTTGAATTTACATCAGATTAAGTTTCAGTAATTGACATACATGACAATTCCATCATTGCAATTGGTGAGGTGTAACACAAGTCAAGGTTGTATAAATTTACTAAGTTTTCTAATGATGACTCCTATTTTATACTTAGACATAAAGAGATCACTTTTCATGAACCACGAGTGAAACATGCATATATTCTTGTGCTTCCATCGATTTCTAACATTAGAGATGATTCCATGCACTCAAAATTTGTACATGGAAATAAGAAGGTAGTACAACCAGATAATAAGCCAACGTCAAAGCTTCAGTAGATTCCCAGGAAGGCACAAAACACACTTCAAGAAGAAGTAAACCTTGCATGGAATCCATTGGATTCAAGGAGGGCTCGATCTCAACATGAGGAGCCTTCTCATGTACTTTCAACTTATAAACCTTTGATGCCCATGCATTTTTATATGTTTCAATCTTCTGATCTATATATCTACAGTGAGGTTGTGGGAAATCCATTATGGAAATAAAGCATGCAAAAGGAATATGACTCACTCCTAAAGAATCAAACTTGGGATCTTGTTCCACTTCCACCAGAAAGGAATATTTTTAGGTGCATATCGGTCCACAGGATCAAGAGGTACAACGCTAGAAAGGTTTTAAACAGACTTCACCAAATCCATAAATATTTATACATCTTCACGAAGACTTTCAGTGAGCATAGGTTTCAGACTTTGTGGATCATCTTGAAGTGAAGAACACAGTTGCCTAGCAACTACCTTTTCTTATTTTGATGCATTGTCTTTTGAGGGGGGGTTTTATTCCCACATGGTTATCCGTCTTTCCTCATTTTTATTTAGTGTTTATTAGTTGCATTGTACATGAATACATAACATTGCCTAGTTTTCATTACTCATTTTTACTCCATATTGATGTTCAAGGGGGGTGTTGGAGAAATTTCTATCTTTAGCACACTAGTTTAGTGGGAGTTAACTAACTAGTTCTATTTTAGATCATCACTATTATGATACTATGCATCAATGCATTCTTATATTTTGTAATGTTATGTCCTATATGTGAGTGTATTCCACTCATTCATTGTATCATATTGATCATCATCTATGTATCAATAATCAACTCATTGGAGTAGTGTGAATATATTTTCTCATTATTCCATATTAAATCTCTCTTCCTTTCTTGATAAGCTTTGTTTGTACTTTCTTTAACTAGATCTCATGTGCATTTTTTGATGAAACATTGACAATTATTGCTTGATGTTTTCATATATATATATATGCACACACACACAAACACACACATTATGGTGTAAGATTCGATATTATTGTGATGCTATAGAATATTACAAATGAACACATGGTTACATGATGAAATAAATTTATCTTATATGATTATATTAATGGTTTCTCAAGTTGGTAAGGTAGAATCACAGGTGTATATGGAATCCAACTTGAGTGAAAATGTGTAGAATCGGGATGGGGATGGGTTATGTTAGCTCCCAAAATGAACCCGTCCCTTTGGTCACATTTTGTGGTGGATAGCATGGCTATTGGTAGTTTTCTCAAATTATTTTTGAGTTTTTCTAAGCTGCAAGGTTTAGGTTTTGATTTTGTTTTAGGAATCAGATGACCCCCAAAAGTCTTATTTTCAAAAATTTTATAATTTTCTTTCAACAACTAACGTGTGTCCAAAAAATGAGTGTTAGCTAGTGAAAGTGGTGACTTTCCACAACTAAGGAGCATCTTTCATAGGTCTGTGCGTTGCTGAAAGCGTTGAATTTCAAAATATCCAAAGAAGCATTTTCGCGGGTGGTGCGCTGGTGAAAGTGAAGACTTTCCACAGCTACGGAGCAGTTCTTACGGGATCGTGCGCAGATGAAAGTGAAGACTTTCCACAGCTACGAAGAAGTTCTTACGGGATCATGCGCTGATGAAAGTGAAGACTTTCCATAGCTACAAAGAAGTTCTTATGGGATCGTGCGCTGATGAAAGTGAAGACTTTCAATAGCTAAAGGGGGTTTTCCACAGGATCATGCGCTGGTGAAAGCGGTAAGTATCAACAGCTAAAGGGGCATTTTCCACGGGCTGTTGGCTGGAGAAAGTGAGAATCACGTACGTGTTATCCACGTTTCTAAAAACTAATGATGATACGATCATCCCACATCATGCAAATCCAAATCATGCGTTGATGAAAGTGGGTACTGATGGAGACTCAGTTTTGCACATCAAAATAGGATTACGATGCGGATCTGGTTCAGTGACGCATGTTGCACACTCATGGTGCTGGGAATGGTAATTTCGAATTCACCAAATCAGGTACAGAGGCTATACTGCTGGTCTGACAACATCAAATCAGATCCTTGTTTCCATATCATACATTGTTCACGAAGGTTTGTTAAAGTTTCAAATGTTAGAAAACAGAGCCGACTCCCGAGTGCTTTCAACAGCGCAAAACTTCGGCTTGAACAGTAGTTGCAGGGGTTGATATACAAGATTGTTGGGGTTTTTAAGCTTCAGAATGGCGAGGAGACGCAGTGGTGCTCTACTCAGGAAAGAGTTGGACAACCTATCTTTTTTACAGAGACATCCCGAAGTCCAGAAACATTTTTCAAATGCAGGGTGTATTGAATTCGTTGAAAGGCTGCAAAATGGTTGCCACCAGTCGACAACAGAAGCTTTTGCCAAAACTTTCAATGGGAATAAGGCTCGTGTTGGGCCATTGGAAATCTTAGTAGATGAAGCTGCCATCACTGCAGCGACCAGCCTACCAAGGACGGGCCTGAGCTGGTTCAAGACCACGGCCACCAAAAACTTGAATTTCAGGGCTTATTTAAAGGAGGAGTTCAATCACAACGCATGGAAGAAGGGCATTCTGGTTTCCTATCTTGAAGAGGAGTGGAAAGAGATTTTTAAGGGGATCCAACTCTACATTACCTCAAAGGGCAGGTATGACAAACTTATTATGTATCATTTTAAGCTCCTAGACCATTTCACAGGCAAGACGCTCCTCAATTTACCTTTTTACTTACATAAGAGTTTAACCAAGGCCTGCAAGAAAATCAGGGCTCAACCCCTAAGCATGAAGAATACTCTGTGCCACTTCAGCCTCATTAAATTGATCATTATGGAGGAATTAAAACAACAGGGAAGGAGCTGGTAGCATTTCCTATTCTGGGAGGCTTTTGAAACACAGACTCAGCCTGTAAATGAACAGGGAAAAGGATCAAATAAACAACTGACTCCTCAAAGTAGTTCAAGGAAGAGGAGGACCTTTCCAGGACCTCCAGAAGATAGAATCTCTAGAGTGAAGTCCCGCAGGTCAAAGAAAAGGTTAAGCTTTGAAACCACTACAAAACAACCCACAGAGCAACTCACAGAGAAGAGAACCAATATAATAAACTTGCCCTATACAGATTCAGAATCAGAGCAACAGGATCAATGCCCTGTCACCAAGAGCCCTAAGCAGTCAACTGAGTTTGCACAAAAATATGAGACCTTCACTCATACAGAGGAAGGTGAAACATAAAAAATCTCCAAGTTAAAGAAATCTCAGAAAATCAAGCATCTGAAAGAGGTAATTGCTCAGCAAGAGGTTTTGGAACGAATGATCAAAGAAAGGTATAAGAAGTTGTCTGATAACTTCGCCAAAACCAATGCTGCGTTTGAGAGATTGGCCCGGGAAAGTGTTAAAGAGAAGAAAAGAAAGCAAAAACTCACCAAAGATTACAATAGCCTATGGTGGCTTGCCAAACGACTTAAAAGGCAGATAAGAAGATTGAAACAAAAACAAAGGAAAAAATCCCATCCAGATTTGAAGGTACTTTCTCAAGTCGTTGTTAATATGCAAGGTGAGAAATCAGAGACACACTGAGTTTTGATGGAATCAAAATTTTGAAGGTGAAAACTCGTTTTGGGTGCAGTCGAAGCTTTCACCAGTGCAAAGCGATATTTTATGACCCATTAGCTGGTGAAAGGTAGCGCTTTCACCAGCTAACCAGCGAAATATTAAACGAGTTAGCTGTTGAAAGCTGGAAAATCATTTTTTGAAGCCAATGACAGAACAGGTCATTTCTCATAGGTTATGAAGGAGTTCTAGAGTATCAAGGGAATGAAAATTGCTTGTAAAGGATTCGACATCAAAGATTTGAGGGAATTTTGGAAACCACATGTAAAACAAACTTCCTCAAATATCGACCATAAACGTTGGAGAAATCCAATTGTCCAGACAGGTGTTTTTCCACATTGCATCACATCAAATATTCCAGGAGTTGAAGGATCCAGATGGCGAAGTTTTGACATTGAAGACAACTCGAGTTGCTAAGTTTAGTTGTTAAGTCTTTATCTTCAAGTTGTTTAGTTAGATTTGCATTTCTTTTATTAAATACAAATCCATGTTTTTAGTATCTTTAAAACAGATTGTAAGATCCTATAAAGGCCTATTTTTTATATGAGATAAGGGTTCAAACTGGGAGATATTTTATGCCACTGTATAGACTCTTTTTGCAGAAATAAAGTTCAGTTTCCTTTTCGTTTACAATATCAGAATTGTTCATCTTTCATTTCCTATACTTTGTTTCAGTTTATTTTAGTTCATAAAGACTATTATCTCTTTATTGAGCTCATAAGCTTGAAATTAAAGGATTCCTTTCTATCTTGTATTCATCCCTGCATTCATTTGCATTCGGCATTCAAGAATAGTGGTCTTCATCCCCCTTTCAAGTTATTTGATCTGATTATTGTTTCCTGAAAGAACTGCTTCTTTAGATGTGTGATGAGTGTTTATTTCATTGAATCATTAAAGACCCCATTGTCCCAAACATATAAAAACCATTATTTCTAAGTTACCAAGCACCTTTGGTCTACAACCACAAAGGGTTT
>JASDQU010242285.1:83395-100380 GCA_032191745.1 Picea mariana
CCTTGCTGAACATCTTAAGAAGATGAGGTTTTTTCCCTGGTTGGGTTTCCTCTTGAAAAAATCTGTGTCTCATACTTGTGAATGATTGTTGTGTGTGATTGCTATTCTTTATGTTATCTGCTTTATGTTATCTGCTTTATGTTTATAACTCTGAACTTCACAGTAAAGACTCACTACCACTGAGATTAATGATTCAAAGTTAAAACAAGAGAAAAAGTTAATAATTTACACTAACTGATTCACCCCCCCCCTCTCAGTTAGCTCATAACTGTAACAAAGTGGTGACTTTCCACAGCTAAGGAGCATCTTTCATAGGTATGTGCGCTGCTGAAAGAATTGAATTTCAAAATATCCAAAGAAGCATTGTCGCGGGTGGTGCGGTGGTGAAAGTGAAGACTTTCCACAACTACGGAGCAGTTCTTACGGGATCGTGCGCTGATGAAAGTGAAGACTTTCCATAGCTATGGAGAAGTTATTATGGGATCGTGCGCTGATGAAAGTGAATACTTTCAATAGCTAAATGGGGTTTTCCACAGGATCATGCACTGGTGAAAGCGGTAAGTATCATCAACTAAAGGGGCGTTTTCCACAGGCCGTTGGCTGGAGAAAGCGAGAATCACATACGTGTTATCCACGTTTCTAAAAAATAATGATGATACGATCATCCCACCTCATGCAAATCCAAACCATGCACTGATGAAAGTGGGTAATGATGGAGACTCAATTTTTCACATCAAAATAGGATTACGATGCAGATCTGGTTCAGTGACGCATGTTGCACACTCATGGCACCGGGAATGGTAATTTTGAATTCAGCAAATCAGGTACAGAGGATATACTGATTGTCTGACAACATCAAATCAGATCATTGTTTCCATATCATACATTGTTCACGAAGGTTTGTTAAAGTTTCAAATGTTAGAAAACAGATCCGACTCCCGAGTGCTTTCAACAGCGCAAAACTTCAGCTCGAACAGTAGTTGCAGGGGTTGATATACAATATTGTTGGGGTTTTTAAGCTTCAGAATGGAGAGGAGATGCAGTGGTGCTCTACTCAGGAAAGAGATAGACAGTCTATCTTTTTTACAGACACATCCCGAAGTCCAGAAACATTTTTCAAACGCAGGGTGTATTGAATTCGTTGAAAGGATGGAAAATGGTTGCCACCAGTCGACAGCAGAAGCTTTTTCCAAAACTTTCGATGGGAATAAGGCTCGTGTTGGGTCATTGGAAATATTAGTAGACAAAACTGCCATCGCTACAGCGACCAACCTACCAAGGATGGGCCTGAGCTGGTTCAAGACCACGGCCACCAAAAACTTGAATTTCAGGGCTTATTTAATGGAGGAGTTCAAGCACAATGCATGGAAGAAGGGCATTCTGGTTTCCTATCTTGAAGAGGAGTGGCAGGAGCTGTGTAAGGGGATACAAATCTACATTACCTCAGAGGGCAGGTATGAAAAACTCATGATGTATCATTTTAAGCTCCTTTACCATTTCACAGGCAAGACGCTCCTCAATTTACCTTTTTTCTTACATAAGAGTTTAACCAAGGTATACAAGAAAATCAGGGCTCAACCCCTGAGCATGAAGAATACTCTGTGCCACTTCGGCCTCATTAAATTGATCATTCTGGAGGAATTAAAATAGCAGGGAAGGAGATGGCAACATTTCCTATTCTGGGAGGGTTTTCAAACACAGACTCAGCCTGTAAATGAACAGGCGAAAGGATCAAAGAAACAATTGACTCCTCAAAGTAGTTCAAGGAAGAGGAGGACCTTTCCAGGACCTCCAGAAGATAGAATCTATGGAGTGAAGTCCCTCAGGTCAAAAAAAAGGTTAAGCTTTGAAACCACTGCAGAACAGCCCACAGAGAAGCTCACAGAGAAGAGAACCAATATATTAAGCTTGCCCTATACAGATTCAGAATTAGAGCAACAGGATCAATGCCCTGTCACCAAGAGCCCTGAGCAGTCAACTGAGTTTGCACAAAACTATGAGACCTTCACTCATACAGAGGAAGGAGAAACATAAAAAAGCTCCAAGTCAAAGAAATCTCAGAAAATCAAGCATCTGAAAGAGGTAATTGCTCAACAAGAGGTTTTGGAACGGGTGATCAAAGAAAGGTATAAGAAGTTGTCTGATAACTTCGCCAAAACCAATGCTGCGTTTGAGAGATTGGCCCGGGAAAGTGTTAAAGAGAAGAAAAGAAAGCAAAAACTCACCAAAGATTACAATATCCTATGGTGGCTTGCCAAACGACTTTAAAGGAAGATAAGAATATTGAAACAAAAACAAAGGCAAAAATCCCATCCAGATTTGAAGGTACTTGCTCAAGTCGCTGTTAATATGCAAGGTGAGAAATCAGAGACACGCTGAGTTTTGATGGAATCAAAATTTTGAAGGTGAAAACTCGTTTTGGGCACAGTCAAAGATTTCACCAGCGCAAAGAGATATTTTATGACCCGATAGCTGGTGAAAGGCGGTGCTTTCACCAGCTAACCAGCAAAATATTAAACGAGTTAGTTGTTGAAAGATGGAAAATCTTTTTTTGAAGCCAAGGACAGAACATGTCATTTCTCACAGGTTATGAAGGAGTTCTAGAGTATCAAAGGAATGAAAATTGCTCGCAAAGGATTCGACATCAAAGATTTGAGGGAATTTTGGAAACCACATGTAAAACAAACTTCTTCAAATATCGACCATGAACGTTGGAGAAATCCAACTGTCCAGACAAGTGTTTTGCCACATTGCATCACATCAAAGATTCCAGGAGCTGAAGGATGCAGATGGCGAATTTTTGACATTGAAGACAACTCGAGTTGCTAAGTTTAGTTGTTAAGTCTTTATCTTCAAGTTGTTTAGTTAGATTTGCATTGCTTTTATTAAATACAGATCCATGTTTTTAGGATCTGTAAAATAGATAGTAAGAGCCTATAAAGGCTTATTTTTTATATGAGATAAGGGTTCAAACTGGGAGATATTTTATGCCACTGTATAGACTCTTTTTGCAGAAATAAAGTTCAGTTTCCTTTCGTTTACAATATCAAAATTGTTCATCTTTCATTTCCTGTACTTTGTTTCAGTGTATTTTAGTTCATAAAGATTGTTATTTCTTTATTGATCTCATAAGCTTGAAATTAAAGGATTCCTTTCTATCTTGTATTCAGCCCTACATTCATTTGCATTCGGCATTCAAGAATAGTGTTCTTCATCCCTCTTTCAAGTTATTTGATCTGGTTATTGTTTCCTGAAAGCACTGCTTCTTTAGATGTGTGATGAGTGTTTATTTCATTGAATCATTAAAGACCCCATTGTCCCAAACATATAAAAACCATTATTTCTAAGTTACCAAGCACCTTTGGTCTACAACCACAAAGGGTTTCTTGGAGTGATAACAGGTTATATATGATTGGCATGTATATGGTGTTTCTCATTTTTTATTCATGACTATTATATAGTGTTATTTGATATGTTTGTATCTAGATGTGTGAAAATAAAGGGAACTATTTACCAAATAATCTTACACATGGGAAAAGACTTATATGAAAAGTTGTGACATGATGAATACCATCAAGGAGAGGAGGATTAGGTTTCCTATTATTTCATTCTAGCATCTCTTCTATGTAATAGGTTGAAAAAAAAATGTTCTATATTTTTTCTTGGATTTTACATGCTTTCATAAGAGTAGTGATCTGGATTGGATCATTGTATTTTTTTTCATATATCTCAATCCTTTCATAGTGGAAAAGTTTGAGGAAACGACTTGTAGGGCCATTTTAGTGGTAGGTCCCAGTTTGGAAAATTAGGTTCCAAAAACTTCTAGGTCCATTTTGAGGCATTAAGGTAGCTCATAATCCCTAACACTATTTTACACATCAAGATATTTCTAATTGTACAAACATCGTGTCAATCAGAACTCATATGAAAACGTCATGCCTCCCACAAGTTGACCTACCATGTTGACCACCATGGTACGATATGATGTCATATTATACCATGTTACACACATATATGGGGATATCCACATATGTAATTTAAATAATATTATAGGTCCTAAACTCTATCATAGTTGAGGGTTGAGGAAGTAAAAAAACTATCTCTATATGGGTATCAGGATATGTTAAATACTGGGCCACTAGGAGGAGAAGGGGTTTCACTCTTATCCATTGTATCTTATTCTATACCTAAGGAGAGCATATGAGAGTGGTATTTTGTGAGCATAACATAGGAGGAGAGATTATTTAGTAGGAATACAAGCCACAGTTCAAAGGGATTGCCTCAGAGAGTGCATCTTTCTTTGTACTTGAATCATTTCTATAACAGATAAAAGAGAGTAGAGCAACCTCACCTTCTAGTCGTATGATTTTCGATATTGGGTTTCCCAGGTCATATGTTGTGTATTTTGGGATGGTGTGAATGTATTTTACTATTCTCTATTTTCCACCTGTTATCTATTTCATGCATAGGCAAAAAATAAATATCTAAATTATCTGGAGATCTAAAGGAAAATTAACCTTAATAGTAAATATTTTAGTATTTTATAAGATTTGTTGTGATGAACTGTTCCGGTGGAATATTCATGAAATTTCATAGATGATATTAGTAGTAGAGTGGGTTTTTCTTTTGGGTATTTTTGGGATGTTGCAGGATCAAGGAATCATCTTAAAGAGAAGTCGTAGAAACCCTAGCCATGTCAGACAAGTCTATTCATAATAACCCTCGAGATCTAGCAGAAGAGATATTTGAGTCATTGGAATTGAATGTTGTTCAAAACAGTCGCAATATGAACCTCCTCATTCTAGATCTACCAAGTGATCTCGGACCATCTACATATGATGGTGGCTCTAACTCATATATCGGATTAGAGGGGGAATTGGGAGATCATGAAGACTCATGAAAGGAGTCACGTAACAAATCAGAGAAAGAGTAGTTGAGTTTGAGTTTCATGAAACCTTCATAGTCCCTATTCAATATGGAAACAAAACTGGACAAAAATCCATACCAAGGTGAAATTGATGAATTAAAATTGAATCATTTGTTGCAACAACTATTATTTTATTTTAGCATTCACCATAAATATGAAGGGAAAAAGAGTTCATTTTCTATATTGAAGTTAGAGGGCCATACTTTAACCTGGTGGAAAATCCACACAGAAACACTTAGAATGGAGGATGATCCACCAATAACTAGGTGGGAGGAATTCAAAACCCTCATCAAGTTCCAATTCTACCCTATCGGGTATGTAGAGGACCTATGGATCTAGTGATACTACTTTAGGCAGAACCAGGGGAAAAGAATATAGGAGTACACCATTGAGTTCAGAAATATGGCTATCATGATGGATATCTCTCCCGAGAACCAATATGTACTCCTCAATTATTTGGGGGGTTTACAAATTCATTTACGAAATCAAGTGATGCTCTTCAAGCAAGAACAGTGAATGGGGTGTGTGTGCAGACACAATACTTGGAAAACATAGGCCAAAAGAAGGGGAAAACTAAGTGGTTTGAAGTAGAAATAGAATCAGGAAGCATCTAAGGAGGGGAAGAAGAAGTGTAAAGGGGGAAAATATAAGAATAAAACAACCTCTACACATCAGTGAAAATATCCCAAAAACCATTGAAATCATTGCAACATTGATGGCCACACCAAGTAAAAACGTTGGAAATTGCATCCAGAGATGAACCCAAAAATCCATAAGAAGGACGAAAAGAAAAATAAGGTTGAAAGTAGCTCATGTGTGGATGAAAATATTTTCTGCATATCTATGCAGAAGGAGGTGAATTTGAGTATCCTTCCTCACCAATAAGAGAAGGATATTATCAAGCTCTTCCACGTCAAGATTTAGGTCAAGAATACCAATATAGATGCAGTGTTCGACTCTAGTTCACAAGATAATATCATAGCATTGGATCTAGTCAACAATATTGGATTGGAGGTTCACAATCATCCTAGCCCCTATCCATTGGGTTGGGTAAAGAAGGTTGCATAGGTAAAGGTAACAAAATAGTGTAAGATTAATTGTGTTGTAAGTGTTGATTTTATTGATGAAGTGGAATTGGATGTAGTACCCCATGATGTATGTGGAGTAGTGTTTGGAATCCCCTACATGTATATGAGGGATACAATATTTATGCATAGATCCAACCGATACCGATTGATCAAGGATGGAAAGTCTTACATTATCAACACACATAAAATAAAGTCAAATATCTCACTAGTAAGTGCCCACCAATCCATGTAGTTGATTAGTTCTAGTAAGAAATATACTTTTATTTTATTAAGAGAAAATCAATCTAATGACTATTCTATGAGAGTGAATTCATCCTTGGAGGGGTTTACTAAAGAATAGAAACACCATTTGGAGGAGCTGCTACAAGAATACAAAGGATTGTTCAAGGATCCTAAAGGGATACCACCCAAGAGGGATGTGGATAACGAAATATAAGTATTTCCTGACTCTCCATTCTCGAATATTAGGCTATATAGAGAGATTGTTCTAGAAGTGAATGAAGTGAAGAAGCAATTGAATGAATTATTGGACAAGGGTGTGATTCGACCAAGTATCTCACCTTGTGGGTCACCCTTCATAATTGTACCCAAGAAGGATGGTACTTGTAGAATTATTGTCGATTACAAGGAATTGAACAAGATTACACTAAAAAATTGGTACCATTTTCTAGGGATTGATGATTTGTTGGACTAGGTACAACATGCCAAGTACTACACTAAGCTGGATTTGAAATTATGATATCATTGGGTATGAGTCAAGGAATAATATACTTGTAATACTTCCTTTAATACAATGCAAGGTTTGTATGAGTGGTTTGTTATGCCATTTGGTTTATGCAACGCACCAACTACATTTATGAGACTAATGAATGATGTTTTACGCCCTTATATAGATTAATTGTTATTTTTTATTTCGATGACATATATTTTATATCACTAACTCGGAGGAACACATCTCACATCTTATGCAGGTGTTAGAGACTTTGAAGAAGCACCAACTCCTGGAAAATATCAATAAATGTGAGTTTTCTCAGCAATATTTGGTGTATTTTGGTTATGTGATCAGTCGAGGGGAGCTCAAGAAATATCTTGAAAAGAGGGAGGCCATCATGAAATGTCTATTTCCTACAAATTTCATTGAACTCAAAAGTTTTTTGGGGGAATAAAAATAATTTTGGAAGTTCGTAGCTTCATTTTCAGTAGTAGTTGTACCATTCCATGCTATAACAATGAGTGGTATAGTTTTCAGTGGGGTAAGAATAAACAAAATGTCTTATATGAGATAAAAATAAATATCATTCAAGCACTAGTGATCATATTACCAAACTTGGAGAATCCCTTCAAAGTGGAGACAGATGCAAGTGGGTATGCTATGAGAGAAGTACTGATGAAGGGAGGAAGGCATGTCTGCTATCACTCTAAAGTATTTCATGGGGTATATCTCAAATAACCTACCCACCCCAAGGATTTATGTGCTTTGGTACAAAAATGAAGCACTATCTAATAGACAAAGAGACCAACATCCACATAGATCACCAAAAACTATAGTATTTTCGGGCCCAAAGTAAGCTATAACAAACCAATTTTACAAAAAAATAATTTGTTCATAAATTATAAGAAGGGTATATCAAATTAGTTGGAAAACATGCTTTCACTACCACCCACATCCAATATTACAGCTTTGGGAACTCTTATGCACATGGATCATTTTACCCATGATGTATACAAAGAGGCATACATAGAAGATGAGGACTTCAAGGAGATGTTTCAACAACTATAGGGGAAAATTGATATAGAATAAGGTGATGGAAAGGTTGAATATTATTTCCAGAATGGTTTACTCTACAAGATCGAGAATCTTTGTCTTCCTAAAGGTGAATGATTGTAGCTTATCCGGGAGGCTCACACCTCCAAGGTTGCAAAACATTTTGTTGTTTGGAATATAGTTTCGAGCTTACAGAGTTGTGTGTATTGTCCCAGAATGAAAGAATATGTAGAAATATATATTATAGGATGTATACTTTTTTGTATGATAAATCCTAGCAACAATAAGCAAGGTCTATACCATCCCTTACATGTACCCACTCGAACTTGGGAAAGAATTTCCATGGATTTTTTGGGAGGTTTACCATCCAAATGGAAGGGACATGACTATTTATTTGTGGTAGTTGACAGGTTTAGAAATATGGAAGGGGCATGACAATTAAGGGATAGAAAGAAAAAAACTTGTTCTTTGAACATGTCTGCGTGCACTTTGGGATACCACGAAGAATTTCCTCAGATAGGGATACCATATTTCTTAGTGCATTTTGGACTACATTGTGGGAGAATATAGACACTAATTTGAAGAGGTATACAATATTCCATTCATAGAAATATGGGAAAAAAAATTGGCCAATAGGACTTGGGTGAAACTTTGGAGGGGTTATAATCATAAGCATCCAAACACTTCGAATGAAAATTTGATCTATATACAACACTCTTTTTATAGATTAGTCCACACATATGAAGAGTCTTATTATAGATCAGTCCACACATATGTTGGTAAGTCACCTTTTAAAACTTCCTTTGGGTATTGGCCACCTTCACCCCTAGATGCTGTATATGGACAACAAAAAGCGATGTAAGACCTCACAAAAGATGCATTAGAAACATAAAAAATTGCTTAGAAGATTAGTAAGATCCATTTTCAAGTAAAAGAGACACTAAAGAAGTCACATGAAAAAGTACAAGGCTAGGCATGACCAACACAGAACAAAGAGAACATTTAGAGTGGGAGATAGGGTATGGTTATAGATGAATAAGGAAAGGATAAAAGGTCCTCATAAGAATATTAAGACTTTATGATATGGTATTTTTGAGTTATTGGAAAATTTTGGAGATAAGGCCTACAAAGAAAGTATACCCCCATACATATACACTTACTTAGTAGTGAATGTGGAGAATCTCAAACTCTATGATATTTCCATGTTGGATCATGAGGAGAAGGTCTTACCTTCAATAGAGGAATTAGCACCAGCTTCTCAGAAAGAGTTACCATAAGACCCAATTTTTCAGAAGTGGTCCAAAACTATAATACAGGGGAAACATGACCTTTGGAAAATTGAGTTGAAAGGAAAACTTCCACGAAAAGCAAAATGCTACTCCAGGGAGAAGGTAGAGGAAAATTTTCCTCACCTCATTCAATAAATATTTTGGGGATCAAAATACTCCCTAAATGGGGAGGTATGATCCGGTTGGATCATTAAATATTTTTTCATCTATCACAATCCATTCATTGTGGGAGAAATTGGAGGAATAAGCTTGTTGGGCCATTTTAGTGGCAGGTCCCATTTTGGAAAATTGGGGTCCAGAACCTTTTGAGGAAATTTTTAGGTATCAAATGGAAATTTGGGGGCTTAAAACTTAAATATCATAGCTTGGATCTTGTGGCACTATTATACACATCGATATCTTTCCAAAAATGAAAGAATCACATCAATCAAAGCTTGTATGAAACATTTATGCCTCCTGGAAGTTGACATACTATGTTGACCACCATGGTACAAGAGGATATATGTCATCCCTCGTTACTCATGTCTATGGGTGATGGAGGAGCATCCCTCACGACAAGCAAAACCAACATGGAAGCAGAAGACAACTTGAAGACGTCCAGCGCAAGTTTTTGAATTTTTAAATTTTCCCTTGAAGTTGATGCACTAAATATAAATGAGATCATTTAATTTAGGCGCCTTGGTAAAAATGTAATCAGGCCTTGAGCCATATGCTCTCGTCTGAGATAGACAGAGGCATTTATAGTGGTAGATGCAGCTAGATAGAATTGAATTCTTAGATTAGACAGTTTTAGAGTGCAGGAGAGAAAACGGATATAGACACCCTCATTTGTATCATTGTAAAAGTAGTCCAGGGGGAGTTAGAAGACTCTAGAGCATAGGAGAATAGCAAAGAGTTGTAGGAAACACCCATGTAAAGATCTTGAATTAATAGAAGAAGTTGATTCAAATTCATGGCTGTTGTGTTGTTCTCTGTGTATGTGTGTGGAATGCTCTGCTTATGAATATTACTTCCTGTTATGCATTTGTTATTATGCTGTGTGTATGATTTCATGTGTCGAGATTGAAATATGAGAGGAAGTAAGGTGAGCTACAATTGTTTGTCTTTTGAGCGACGATTCCTGCAAGGAGTGCAGTTGAAGTTGTCCGCAAGGAGTGCGTTGACAGAAGGCTCAGAGAGTTAACTCTTGTTCTCATTCACTCAGGAGTGAGTGTGGGTTGCTAGAGCCGTGCAAGGAGTGCGTAGGCTAAAGGGATAAATCCTCAGTCGTGAAACTGAGCAGAAGTATTGAAATACTGCTGCTACAGGCATACGCAGAGTCAAGGGAGCTCGAACAGTTGAAGTGTTCGCCGGCTTGCCGCAAGGAGTGCGTGCAAAGAACCTCGTTGAGGTTGGAGTAATTTAGAAAATCTCAGGAAGGGTAGGCCTCTGAGTCGTTGAAGATCAGCATAGATAAGTGTGACTTGAAGTCAGGAAGAAATGTCGCAAGTTGGTAAAAAGGTGAAGCAATCTCATAGAGAGATACTCTTTTTCATTTCGTGGATTACCCAAGAAAGAACGGACGGTCGAAATCTTATGAAGAGATTTCGCGAAGTTCTGAGGATCGTTAGATCTTGTAGAGGTGCAAGGAGGTTACGGAGAGAAGGTCCGAAGGGTTTGAAGCTCAGGAGGGTAGGGCCGTCGATTCTGAGTCACCGGAGCCATAGGATCTACACGTGGTATCATGTATCGGGGACTCGCGAGTTGAAGCCCCAAAAGGTTGTGAAGCAGGAACAACGATATCGCGAGACGCGACATCCTGACAAGATCAGAGCCGTTCGTTGAGGAGGATGCGTGTAAGGTGATTCTCTCATCTCGCAGACTCGGACATTGGAGGACCGAAAGGGAAGTCCTTTAGCTTCACGAGTAGCGAAGTGGCGAGAGATTTGTAGCCGTCCATCTGAGGAGGACAGGTGGCAGAGATCGAAAGATCTCATGAACTCAGGAGTTCGAAGGGTGAAAGCCCAAGTATTGGGTATTCAAATTCGCGAGGCACGAGGACACGAAGTGGCGAAGTAGCGAGATATTTGTAGCCATCCATCTGAGGGGGATAGGTGGCAGAGTTCAAGAGATCTTGCAAACTCGGGAGTTCGTAGGGTGAGAGCCCAAACATTGGGTACTCCAAGTCGTGAGGTCGCGAGTAGCGAGAGAAGGATAGTCGTTGGATCCGGATCACAGGAGGACCATTGGATCTGCATGTGGGATCGTGTATCGAAACCTCACAAGAAAAGGTCTAAGAATTTGGCCACAGGGATTGCGAGGTTGCAAGAAAGCGATACCCCAACAGCTGGAGGATAGTGTGGGCCATAGCAGAGTCGACGAGTGGAATACAGGTGGCACGAAGCCTTCGAGATCTCGCTGCAAGAAGTCCCGAAATATTGACGTTAGGATTCGCGAGTCGTGAAGTGACGAGGAGCCAAGGTTCATGTGGACACATGGCAGAGCATAAGGTGGGACCGCACGGCCGACGAGTGGACACACGTCACTTGGAGATAGGAGTCAACACTCCATTGAATTCTCGCATTTCAGAAGTTCGCGGAATAGGAGGGTGAAAGTTTGACGGTTCATCCTGCAAGGTCACGAGGTCGCGAGGTTGCAAGGTCGCGAGGTTGCGAGGTGACGAGGTCGCAAGGTGGTGAGGTCGCGAGGTTGCGAGGTCATGAGGTTGTGAGAGGCGCTAACATTTAAGCCTAGCCCATGGTTGTATCTGGAAGGAGCTATACCCGTATCGTCAGGTCGGGTATCGCAAGATTTGAAAGGAAAAGTTGGAGGAATTAAGTCCAAAACTCGTGAGACAACGAGATTCAGATGATCTCCCAGTGGTAAAGGGAGACCTTAGGGGAAGATTTTTGTGGGTGCAAATTTCTCGATAGGGAAATAGAAGAAACTTTGAGTTCTTCGGGCCGAGAAGAATAAGGTCCTATGAGAGCGGACGTGCCTGGGTGGCGCGCCCCTACGTCAAAGTGGTATCAGAGCTTAGAAAATCTTCTTTG
Organism: Picea mariana; assembly: GCA_032191745.1. NCBI lineage: Eukaryota > Viridiplantae > Streptophyta > Pinopsida > Pinales > Pinaceae > Picea > Picea mariana. The sequence goes on from JASDQU010242285.1 coordinate 95,497, forward strand.
CTTTCTGTAGCAAAGGAAAAGGAGAATTCACCATGCCGCCAAGGAGAAGAGGTAGACAACCACCCGATCCAGAGGAGGAAAGGGAAATGTCCAGAGAAAGAGGTAGGCAAGTGCAAAATCCAGACGTGGAGAGAGAAGTGCGAAATCTTCGTGCCAAAATGGAGGACATGGGGATAAAACAAAAGCAAAAAGCTGAAGTAGGAGATATCAGTGAATCCAAGGATGAAGGTGATGCTGGACATCCAGAAGAAGAAATTCCAGCAGAAGATGCAGCTAATGAGAATTTAATTAAGGCTATCGCTCGGATGAGTTTGAAAACAAAGATGGACATTCCATCTTATGAGGGAAATCTAGATGCGGAAGAGCTGCTAGATTGGATTAGAGCTCTTGACACTTACTTCAATTATGAAGATATCGAAGATGATAAGAAGGTCAGACATGCCGTCACAAGGTTAAAAGGACATGCAACATTGTGGTGGGATGAACTGCAAGCTGACAGGCGTTGCCAAGGCAAGCAGAAGATTAAGAGCTGGGACAGAATGATTACAAAGATGAAGGAAAAATTCATTCCCAGGGACTATCAAATTTATCTATTTAGGAGGATGCAGAACCTGAGACAGAAGCTGATGACAGTGAAAGAGTATACTGAGGAATTTTACAGGTTGAATATCAGGGCAGGTGATCACGAAAGCAATGACGAAAAGGTGGCCAGGTATCTGAATGGCCTGAGGTATGAAATTCAGGATGAAATAAATATGGCAACCATCCGAACGGTGGAGGATGCTTACCAATTGGCTCTGAAATCTGAGGAGAATCTGAGCCATAAACAAAGTTAGAGGGTTCGAGGCAGGAGTCAGCCCGAAGGCAAATTAGTTGCCCAAGATAAATACCAGAAGCCCAAGGAGGAATGGAAGAAGCCTCAAGGAAGGATTGAAAGAGGTGGAACCTCACAGAGAAGACCATATGTTGAGCAGAGAGGACAACATACTGAACAAAGAGGGGGATATGCTGATAATGATAGGTTTCCTCGTACCAGAGGTAGAGGAAGAGAAAGAGGTGGAGTAATTACATGCTTCACGTGTGGAAAAAATGGACACAGGTCATTTGAGTGTCCATAGAAAAAGAAAGAAACTGGAGAGACTCACATCGCCGAGGCACAGAGGTGAGATGTGGAGACAGAATACGCTGAAGATGGAAGATCGCTAGTGATGTGGAAGGTTCTTTTGACGCCAGAAAAAGAGATGGAGAATTCAGCATAGAGGAACACTCTTTTTAGGACTGCTTGCAAGACCAAGGATAGAGTGTGCAAGGTCATTGTGGATAGTGGAAGCACAAATAATCTCATTTCAACCGAGATGGTAGAAAAAATGGAGCTGGAGACAACTGATCATCCAAGCCCATACAAAGTTTCATGGCTACAGAAGGGACATCAGGTAAATGTCACTAAACAGTGCTTAGTTGACATTAAGATAGGAGGATATAATGATAAGATTTTATGTGATGTTATTCCTATGGATGTCTGTAATTTATTGATGGGTAGACCATGGCAATATGATAGAAATGTAATTCATGATGGGAGGATGAACACCTATACCCTGAAGAAGAATGGGAGGACTCACATGTTGTGTCCAATTGAAGATAAAGAGGTGAAGTCGGAAGTAAACAACAGAGTACTTCTCATGAGTGGGAAGGAACTTCTTACAGAAGTTAAGAAGGAGGATCCACAATTCTTTGTGGTCAGAAAAATGAGAATTGTTCTGACTAGCACAAGAGTAGATGATTTTCCAGAAGAAGTTCAGGAACTGCTGGAAGAGTTCGCTGATATTGTGGTGGATGAATTACCTCGTTCATTTCCACCGATGAGGAGTGTGAGTCACCATATAGACCTCATACCAGGAGCTAGTTTTCCAAACAATGTTGCATACAGATTGACGCCGCAGGAGAATGAAGAAGTTAAAAGATAGGTCCAGGAGTTGTTGGACAAAGGTTTGGTCAGGGAAAGCTTGAGTCCATGTGCTATTCCAACAGTACTCAGTCCGAAGAAAGATGGAGGCTGGAGGATGTGCATTGATTCAAGAGCCATTAATAAGATAACTATCAGATATAGATTCCCATTGCCAAGGATGGATGATCTGATGGATTGCTTAAGTGGAGCAAAATTTTTTTCAAAGATAGATTTGAAGAGTGGATATCATCAAATTCGTATGAGAGAAGGTGATGAATGGAAAACAACATTCAAGACAAACGAAGGTTTGTATGAATGGCTTGTCATGCCGTTTGGCTTGACGAATGCACCAAGTACCTTTATGAGGTTGATGAATGAAGTCCTGAAGGAGTTCATCAGGAAATTCGTCATCGTGTATCTGGACGACATATTGGTTTTCAGCAAGACAAAGGCTTAACATTTGAAGCATTTGGCTATTGTGATGAAGAGATTACAGCAAGAGAAGCTGCTGATAAACATGAAGAAGTCCTCATTCATGAAGATAGAACTCATTTATTTGGGGTTTCTCATATCTGCAAATGAACTGAGGATGGATCGAGATAAGGTGGAGGTAATCAAGAATTGGCCATCACCGAGGAACGTATTTGAAGTGAGGAGTTTTCATGGACTGGCTAGTTTCTACCGGAAATTCATTAGAAATTTCAGTGGAATTAGTGCAGCCATGATGGACACAGTGAAGAAAAGACATAAATCTTTTCACTGGACGGAAGAGGCTGAGAAGAGTTTCAATTTATTGAAACGAAAGATTACAGAGCAACCAGTTTTGGTGTTCCCAGATTTTCAGAAGACATTTCAAGTGAAATGTGATGCAAGCGGGTTTGCCATAGGAGCAGTCTTGAGTCAGGAAGACAGGTTGATTGCATATTTCAGTGAGAAGCTGAATGAGGCAAAAGAGAAATATTCCACAGGCATTGAAGAAATGGAGGCACTATTTGATTCCAAAGAAATTTGTTTTATATAGTGATAACCATGCATTACAATTTGTGACTCAACAGGAAAAGTTGAATCAGAGGCATATTAAATGGGTAGAATACATGCAGAATTTTACATTTGTAATTAAACATATTTCTAGTACTGTTGACAAAGTTGTTGATGCTTTGAGTAGGAAGTGTTTGTTGTTGCAGGAGTTCAAAGTCAGGATGTTAGGATTTGATGATCTTAAGGACATGTATGCAGATGACTCAGAATTTAAGGAAGCTTATGAAGCAGATGAGAATGCAGTTCTCAGAGACAGAAGTTAGTGGATAGAGTACGTGATCAAGGACGGATTGTTGTTCAAAGGGAATTGACTATGTATTCCAAATTGCTCCATGAGGGAGAACTTGTTGAAAGAGAAGAACAACGGTGGATTAGCAGGACATTTTGGCCATGACAAGACATTTGCAAAGCTGAGCGAGTCATACTTTTGGCCACGGATGCGGTCAGAGGTCAAGAGGTTTGTGGACAGGTGCAGGATTTGCCAGCATTCAAAGGGAAGAAAACAGAATGCGGGTGTTGAAAGAGAAGCACAGCGGTGGATTAGCAGGACATTTTGGCATGACAAGACATTTGCAAAGCTGAGTGAGTCATAATTTTGTCCAGGGATGTGGTCAAAGGTCAACAGGTTTGTGGACAGGTGCAGGATTTGCCAGCATTCAAAGGGAAGAAAACAGAATGCGGGTTTTTATCAGCTATTTCCCATACATGAGAAGCCTTGGGATGAAATTAGCATGGATTTCGTGTTGGGCTTTCCAAGGACACAAAGAGGTGTTGATTCAATTTTTGTGGTAGTTGATAGGTTTTCTAAGATGGCACACTTCATTCCATGCCAGAAAACCAGCGATGCGACTCACATCGCAAATTTGTTTTTCAAGGAGATTGTTCGACTTCATGGATTGCTGAAAAGCATAGTTTCGGACAGAGACACAAAATTCATAGGGCATTTCTGGAGAACATTATGGAAGAAGCTGGGAACTAATTTGATGTTTAGTTATGCTTATCATCCTCAGACGGATGGACAGACAGAGGTGGTCAACAAAATTCTGGGAGACTTGTTGAGAAGCTTGGTAACGGAGCACCATAGCAGCTGGTATAGCATATTACCGCAGGCAGAGTTTGCTTACAATGATTCAATGAATAGGAGCACAGGAAAAAGTCCATTTCAGATTGTATATGGAAAGCAGCCAGGAGGGGTTTCTGAACTAAGGGATTCAAAACAAACTGATACTAGCAGTGCTAGTGCAGGAGAGTTCGCTGAAGCGATGAAGGAACTTCACAGCCAGGTGAAGGAGTGACTATCGAAGTCAAGTAAGGAGTACAAGCACATAGCAGATCAGCATCGGAGAAAAATTTAGTTTGAAGTTGGTGATCTAGTTCTGGCACATTTGAGGAAGGAAAGGTTCCTGAGGGGAACATACAACAAGCTGAAAATGAAGAAAATTGGGCCATGCAATGTCTTGAAGAAAATGGGGCAGAATGCTTATGAACTTGAGTCACCAGAGGGCATTGGAATATCTCCGACATATAATGTTTCGGATTTATATCCATATAAAGCGGATGAAGCCGGAGCAGAAGGTGATGATCAACCAAAGATCTAGTGGAATAAGTAGATGCCAGTCGTAGAGAAGCCATAGATGGAGCAGATACTGAATAAAAGAGTGGGTAAGAAAACCAGAAGGAAAGAATATTTTGAATATTTGGTCAAGTGGAAGGGACACCCAGTTGAAGATGCTAGCTGGGAGACTGAAGCAGAAATTTTGAAGCATGGACATACTGTGCAGGAGCTCATGGACAGGAGCCCATGCAAATTTTCAAGAGAGGGAGTATGATGCAGGAGCATCCCTCACGACAAGCAAAACCAACGTGGAAGTAGAAGACAGCTGGAAGACGTCCAACGCAAG
>JASDQU010242286.1:11821-25967 GCA_032191745.1 Picea mariana
ATGACTTAATAAAATTTATATCAAACTCAATATAAGATTCACTTAACTAGAGAAACAATGATGATATACGGTTTTATCTAGAAGTCAAAGTAGAAGACCACACTTTAACTATGGGGGGATCCTATATGGAACTTACGAAGACTAAATCTAGAAGAGAAGTGTGTATTTGTGTTAATTAAGTTACAAGTGGCAATAACATAGAGTTGAGACATAGTAAGGTGCTTGCTAAATAGGGGTAGTCTCAGTGAATATATTAAAATACTCAAGATGTTTTTAATCAATTGAAGGTCTAGTGGGACTAGTATAACATAATATTGGGACTAGTATAACAAAATATTTGGTGTCACAGAATACACTTAGTACCATGATTTGTTTTTCTTTGTTATTTTGTGAATGATCATAACCCTAGGCATGATATAAGAAAATAATAACAACCTATTATAATATAATTTGGTTGAAGATTGTTATATTTTTAGATAAATTAAATCATTATTTAGATGTTTAACTTAATCCTTTGATATAAAGAAATAAATACAAAAGTATTAAATTTATAATTCTTTATAATTTTTCTCTTTTATAGTATATGATAATTAATTGAAATTTTATCATTAAGTAGGAATTGTGGTGAATATCATAAAAGACTTGGTTAATAAATTATGAGTCTTACAAAGAATAAGATGGGAAATCAAATTTATATTGAAGGGTCTCCCCCTTATTGCTAACATAGTTGTAGTTTTGGAATGACCTTATGATGTTATGATTAAAGTAGTGACCAAGTAATGCTTATTCAAGAGTTAACCCTAGGGAGATGTAAAGACCATGCATTATGATTGCCTTGCATTTTGACCTTAACTTCGGGACAAAGTTTCTTGAAGAGTGGGTGTATGTAATGCCCCATATCTTGGCATTAGGTGGTTAGAAAATTGTTGTTTACTTATTTTAGTAATTCAATGCTTAGTGTTTGTTTGAGCTTAGTTAGATTGAGATAGATATTTGAGATGTGTGCATATAGACCTATTTATGTGTTGCATGATATTATTTTTATTGTATATGCTCATGATCATGATATCTCTTTGATTTGTTTAAACATGCAAATTAAAATGTTGAATTTGGTACATGGATACCAGTTCAAGTTATGTTGTGAATGTATAATAGATGTAAGACATGATAAAAATAAACATACATTTCTTAATTGAACATCAATACATGTATTGATTTTCATATGAAATTGTGATGTATATGCATGGATATGAGTTATTGGTGAACTAACCTACAGGTTGATGAGCTATGTGATAGCTAAATGACTGTAGTGTTGAGGTAACTTTGATGTCATACACATCAAGAAGATAGTGTATGCTATACATTGTACTTATTATTTAATTTATGATTCGAAATATTGTTATGATTTGTGGTAAGTGTGGTTTTGATAGGACACATAGATTTCCAAGAGTAGCCGTTTGATGATGTGACTCTGAGAATGGTAGCTGCACAGTATGGATTGATATAGGGTGTTGAACCTAGTTCTATTAGGAGGGGTGGAGGTATTTCCCACCGTGTATACTCTGAAACCTGGAGTTGTGGGAGGGTTGTGTGAAGTCACACTCCCCTAGATGTGTGATGTCGACTGCCACTTGCCTGCTGGGGAAGCTTGGTCTAAATGTATGATACTTTCGCTTACGGGTTCTATCTGGAGTTAGGTCAATATAGTTGATGCTCCATCTTAGTACAACAGAGGAAAGGATAGGATGGAAGATGGAATTAGGTTAGGAAGGAAGGATGATTCGATGTTAATTGATATTATTGCTTGGGAATTAGATGCGCCACTCTTGTTTTCTCAGTTGGTTCCAAAACACTCATTTTTATTCTCTTTTAATATTTTAAGTGTAATGATCAATTATCAAGGTGTGATCATACAAGAACTATGCACTAGAGGAGGTGATTGATTATCATTAGCACATGTGCAGGCTATGTGTTTTCTATCTACGCCCACATACCCTACACATGTACACTAGTAAAATTAATTAATGTATCAATTGTTAAACTAGATTATTAAGTATTTAATTGAATGGTTTAATGACTATGTAAAATATATTGCATACAAAAATATCTAGTAGCTTTAAATAACTTCTTTGAATTTATTTGATGGATGGTATGATGAATTAAATGAGGATGGTGGGTTGTCATGTTCATTTATAAACTAGAATGAGAAGAAAGACCTTGCATTTTATTTATTGTTATTTATGCAAATCATCTGTATTTTAACTTTTCCCAAAAATATAGATAAGATGGTTGATGGCTATTAATGAGGGTGGTTGAGGAGACATGGGGAAGGGTGTATGGAAAATTGATAAATAGGAGAGGAGATTGATGGGTTTGGGGATGCTTGGAAGAAATATTTCTTATGATAGTTTTCTTAGAGCATATGTGTTTTTTTGTTCTTGGAGTCATGGGCACGGAGGGTAAAGGAACCAAAAGGTTTCTTGGAGCTACAAATATGGCCAAAATCTTAGTTGGATGGGAGGATTCCATTGTTTCACTCTGGGAAAGTGGGAAAATAAGGAATGCTTGGAAGCATTTTCAAGTGGAGTACATCACAACTGACCAGCTTCAACAAACCAAGGAAGAGGCATGCTATTAACATGTATTTGTTATGTTTCTACTGATCCATTTATATTCCATTAAAGAGTAAAATTGTGTTGCAACAATTATTTTAATACATGTGTATCAATTAGCATAATTTTATTTCATAGCACCCCATGGAGAGGTGTTACACGCATACATAGTCCTCCTTCTCAATGTGCTTTCTACAATATTTAACCAATGCCTCATTCCAAAGAGAAAAAATCTTCATGCATCACAAAATACACTAATAGCAAGACATTTTACCAATACGAGCATAGTGTCATAAAATTTGAGGCCTTTTGGAGTATCTAACAAACAAAATCAGAAAAATATTCATCTGGTACTTATCACTAGAACCAGTCATGCAAATAGCCTCATATCTGATGCATTGTGGCTATGTCTCTTCAATCAACATTGTGTGTGAGTAGACTCTCATTCTCCTCTCACTTTTGATGTTGTAAAGGCTGCAACATGTTTCTCCATTGGTATGCTTCATACACGTATACTTTTCTTTTTCTAACAAATATTTGTATCAACCATCAACATCACTAGTTTCATATCCGCTCAAATTTCTCCTTTCACTTGTGAGTAGTCACTCTTTCTACAAAATATGCATTGCCCTGGTCCATATTCCTCTCACAAAAGAAAAAAATCACCCACACTTGAAAACAATACTTTCAACAAGACAAATGGATCTTGTTCCATAATCTCCTACACAATAAACACTTCTTCATAGACACACCCTAGAGTTCCATGGCCCACAACCATGAGTTGTGCAACATTCGGTTGGGATATTCAATCTCTTTACTATGCTAGTCTACTTTTATGGAAAAGCCTTCATCGCTTCCTTGTTGGTGACATGGTCTGACTCATGTTGGTTCATCAAATTATTATTAGGTAGTTCACAAAATTATTATTATTATTATGCTCGTTCCTCTTGAATTGCTCCTCTGACCTCTTGAATTGGTCCTCTACTATTGATAATTGTTGTGTTGCCTTCTATACTCGAAGCATATAAAAAAATATCATGTGCAATAGGAACTGAAGGGCATCATGCCTATTGAGGAACAACACCATGGTCACAACTACAAAAAATTCCACTACATGGTTTGTGGTGAGTTTGACTAGTTGGAAACACTCTACAACAACCAACAAAGAAATCGTCCAACAAAAATCTGGTTGCTGGCCAGAGATCCAGTCACGAGCCACCTCAATGATCTATGATATTTATCATCTTGAACTGCACAAATTACTCATCTACACAAATATTTTCACATATAATCAAGAGCTACAACATTACGCTCTAATACCAATTGATTCAACCACCGACTGCTTATATACAAAAACCTATATGCACACGATATTATGCAAATTCAAAGAAAATCAAGGGACACCAAGAAGCTGCTCGGAATGCCCCTTAAGAGGATATTTTATTAATCAATCATTCGCATGTGTCTCCATTTAGTGTACAAATGGTTCCTTTTATAACAATATGTGACCATAACAACTATTACATAATTACATGGTTGGTTCAAACCATCCCTACAATTCCCTCCACAATATTTCCTCAAATATCTCAACAAAAGTCCATGAATCTCTCAACAAATATTCATATCCCTAACATCACTCATTTCTCCTCATCTTTCATCCTTGCATAGACTTTCTAGAATTATGCTACCTCAATACAAAGAATCATTTAATTCTACCTCATGATCACAAGTAAGGATTTTATCATACACCTCCCTTATCAAACACTTGTGACCCCATTATGCCTCTTTTTCACTTGGTCCTTTGAACTCATTTCATCTTCATTTTATTTTTCTTCTCTTCACTCTATCTTCCATGATCTTTGGTATACTTCCCTAAACACCTAATTGCACATGTAATACATATATACAAATCATTAAGGGTGTAACATAGAAAAATGGAATTTGAAATCACTATGCAATGTGGGAAGTACAAGTAAACCTACCGAGGCTATGGACGCTCACTAGAGGTGGTGCCATAATTGTATGATACTAAGGCACCTTTGTCGAGGATATGGATGCTTTCAGACATGGAAACAATGCTAGGCTAAAGAGAGATGAGGAACACACATAGGCAACTTTTTACTCACCCAAAGTGAAGGCCCTAGGTCACGCCTTGCATAAATTATTTATGGATTGAAAGCTAAGGAAAATTAATCTCATAAATTGGCTTGAAGAGATAGTTTGTTAGTTACCTATTGTCTTTGTTTAGTGTGAATATATTTCAAATTCATAAACATTTGGTGGTACCCATAATTAAGAGATGTATCTTTATAGTCATTGAGCTTATTTTTAACATTTGGTGTGAATAAGTCTTTTAGGTGATGTTAGACAGAGATAACCCCTTTGCTCAATCTATCACCATTTGTAGAGGCCTAAAAAACTCCCTTTAATTTTTGTAAAAAGAAAGGGACACCCATTAAAATTTTGAAAAATCATTGTTTTCATTTGCATTTGATTTTGTATTGCTCGATTTGAAGGGATGATTTGATGATTGTTTTTTTTCTTGAGTATTTTCGAGTGCTTTATAATTGATTTTTTTGCTTAGTATATCATGGGATGATGACTTGATGACATGATGCTATTGCATTGAATTCATTCATGAAATTTCATGCATACATCTAAGCCTAATGATTATGATTTTGATGATGAGGTTATTGCGTCATGTAAACTTGTTGTTTCGGCACACACATTAATTAAGTACACCATTTGAGAATTTTGTTTTTTTATCATTCACACACTCATTTGGATTTACTCAAAATGATTACATGCTTTTGTTTTCTCAAATTTAGATTATCATAAGGTATAGACAATCTCATCAAGGTTCGGTATTCGGTGCATTAATGAATTAATTGGGAATTTTGGAAGATCAAAATAATTTAACTAAAAGTCAAATTCTAAGATGATTTGTCTGTTCCTAAGAAGAGTATATTTCAAAGGATGGAAGAGAGCTAATATTTTTTGTATTTCAACAATATTTTAGTTTTACAAGCCCTGAATTTTTGTTTAAAAATTATGCATTTTTATAATTTTCCCTGAATCTTTGACATAATAAAATCTACTCAATCAAGGATTTCTTATATGAATTTATTTTATTCCTTGAAAGAGTGTATATCAAAGTGTGTTAGCAAACAGATAGTTTTTGGTTCAAGTTAGGCATCAAGTTTTTACAAAGCCTTTACTTTTGTAAAAGAAAATAATAAAAAAAAATGTTTTTCCAAATGTTAGTACCTAAACCTACATACATGATTTATCCACTACCCCTAAGCCTAAACCATTAATCCATAATCATTCTCCATTTATATCCTTCCTATATGATTTATACCTAAATTGTTTTGTTCACTTTTGGTTTGGTTGTCTTTTCTTTGTTTTTAATTTCATTTGTTTCTTATAAGGTATGTTCAAAAGTGATTACATAGGTTTTAATATGTCACATAATGGATGGATTGATTTAATTTCTCATTTGAAAATTTTTTCTAAGTGTCTATGTTTCAAACTTTATTCACTACAAAAACATTGTGGTTTTTTCAGCGCATAAATAGAATTATTCTTAAAAGTGCACTACAAAAAGCTTGTATTTTTGACAACACATTCCAAATTCATCATTCCAGGACGTGGCTCATTTGCATTTTCTGAAATTATTCCAAGGTTCAAATTGAAAGTGTGTCTCATAAAGATGATGGTCTAAGTATTATGTAACTAGAGATCGTGAAGAGTACAGGTTAATTCCAATTGATACCCATAGAGATTTTAGTGATTAATTCATGATATTTAATGTTCATTAGGCATGATTTTACATGTATTTTTCGAAGGTGAATACGATTAAATATTATAAACATTTTTGTTTGCATCAAAGCCCGATTGTGTTAGAATTTCTTTGTAGAATTGTTTTCAAAATCTAATTTGCAGAAGAGCTACAATCACATGTTGAACAAAGGGAAACCATGCTTGTATAGGGAAACACAACCATAGAAGTTGAGAAGCTTTAAGATATGAAGCAGAGCAATAGAGATAAGGGAAAACAACCAGTAAATCTTCCAAGAACATCAATAACCAAGCTTACAAATAAACTAAGGTTGAATGCGAAGGCTTTGTTCGATCCTTCTTTGAATAAGGATAAACTCATTATCATTGATGATGAAGCCCTTGAAAAGATCCCAACAGTTACCAGGAAGGAAAAATTGGAAATTAAATACTAGAGGATATGCCTATGAAAAAAATTAGGAAAATTAGGAGACAAAAGGTGACTTATGTGGTTGAAATTCCTCAATTGGATGATAAAGCGGGGCATAAACAGAGTCTCATCCCTTTGATGCATGATTTTCCAGAACCTAATATTGAAAATACATCATCCATTTCATGTATACTTGTAGAAGAAGATATTGTTATAATGCCATTTATAGAGGTTGACAAGATTGAAAAAATGCCCAGAAGTCACAAGCTTTCTATCGATCTAAACAAAAAATATTTTGAAGAGGACTCGTGGGAAGAAAAGATTGAAATAGGGGAGACATCTAAGAAGAAGAAATTTGGAAATGCGAGGAAAATCTTAAACATCAAACACCTACTCAAAATTGAAGAAAGTTAGTAAAACATTGCAAAATTTCATGTAGGTGACTATTTTTGCAGTCATCTTCTGACGTGTTTCCTGAGAAAATGGTAAGGTATTTGGAAAATTTATCACAAACCCACTTGTAGAATGGTCTCATTTAGTGGATGTTTGGGTCATTTTCTGAAAAAGTGAACCATTTGGGAGCTACAACTCGAGGTTTAGGGATACTTTTTCCAGATTTTGCCGATTTTTCCATATTTTTCTAGATTTTGTAGTCAACAGAGATGCCACCTCATGAGTTCGACCTGTCCTTGATCATTGGAGCCAACACATGAAGGTTGAGTGAGTTGTTGTGAGATCCGTAAATTAATATATTATGAGTTGGTTTTAGATCCAGTATTTTTGGATCTCATATTTGTAATGGTTTCTATATATTGGAGAAATAAAAATTGTAAAGGGGGATGTTCCTCTTGGAAGGAAGCATAGGAGTTCGAGTATTTGTATTGAGAGGAAGAGGAAAGTTGATTGGATAGATCCATTTCCTCCTGAAATAAATAAATGATATATTTCTTGTTAAATATTACTTGAATAATTTTTTAATTAAATAATGTTTTTATAATGTTTTTCATAAAACTTTAATTATGTTAGTTTTACAATAATAAATTAAAAAGAAGTCATGAAGTTGCATAAATAGTGTAAAATTCATTTATGTATACCATTTTTGTTGCGTAGAAATTATTTTGTAACAACCCCATTTTCAAACACCAAACTCACGAAGTGTATTGTAAATATAACATGTGGTCGAAGAGCCAAGCAATGTATATGTAAATGTAATGTATGGCGGATAACCAATACATAAATAATGTAAATTGAAATATAATGAATAAAAATTTATTTCTAGCTGCAGACGTACATGGACAAAGATTGGGGGATAAGTATCCACAAGAGAGGGTAAGGGTCCAAGGGGGGGAGTTACCCAAATCTATTAAAGAAAAACCCATTTCCTATTTTTCTCTAAATTGTCCTTGAAATGAACCTTCCATTAGTTGTTGAGTGTTCTAGACCCAATCATTGAATTCATGTAAGAGGGTTGGTATGAGAGTTACTTCCCATAGTTATTAACATCATGGGGGCTAAGTACAATCATCTTGGGGAAGAGTGCAAGTCAAGCAAGCAAGATAAAGAGAGAAAAATTGTATGGGTAGGGGGACCAGTTTTTACACATTCAGGTTTTTGCATAGAGAGTTGTTGTTACATGGATTTTTTCTTACCAACAATGGTGTTCTGAGTGTGGGAGCTTATAGGAAGTTGTGTGGACGGGTTTGGTTGTTTTTTGGAGCTGTAATTTAATGGAGAAAGAGTTTGTGTACCTGGGAGTGATGAGTTGTTCAAAATTCATCCAAAGAGCATGTGTTTTGGTTGTTGGGCGAATTTGTGTTGCAGTTGTAGAATTCTTGAAGTCCCAACAAGTAGAATTATTTTCCAACCTGTGTCAGAAGCCATGGAAGGGAGTGGAAAGGCATGAGGGACTATGAGAAGTTAAGGGGGATTCCATCCCTTGGGTTTTGCAGGTTGAGGGGAATTTTGTTGGTGGACTGGAATTAGTTGAGAGTTTAACTGTTGAAAGGGGGACATTAGACAGCCTTAGGGACCTATGTTTCTTATGGATTCATAGCCCCATCTTAGGGGTGTCTTTCTGTTGAGAATTGGAACAACAAGGCTATGGTTGGGAGGAACGTCCATCCTTTGCAGTAGGTTGCACATTTTATAAGATAATTTTTTTAATTGCTATGTTTACTTGTGTTAAATACTTATATATGTATATTTTATGTGCATCTACTCTGAGTTATCTTGGTTAATGTTAGCCAACCAGGGGTGTCTTTCTGTTGAGAATTGGAACAACAAGGCTACGGTTGGGAGGAACGTCCATCCTTTGCAGTAGGTTGCACATTTTATAAGATAAGTTTTTTAATTGTTGTGTTTAATTGTGTTAAATACTTATATATGTATATTTTATGTGCATCTACTCTGAGTTATCTTGGTTAATGTTAGTTGTTGTGAGTAAAATGATGCATTTAAATACATGTTTATATGGTGGAATGATAATGCATTTTATATATCTACTTCTATGCAAAGTTGAGAAACTGTATTTATGTTTTTGTAGAAAATGGACATCTGATGAACTTGTATTTCTTGTTGTATGTTAATTTCCGCATTTAAATTGGTATCAAAAAATTTATTGGGTTGTTTTAGTAGTGACATGACCTAGCTAGGGGTCGGGTACATTACAAAGTGGTATCAGAGCTATTGGTTCAACACTGGACCCGTATGGGCCAAGAACCAACTTGAATTTGGATAAATGCATTGTTACAGACTTTGTTCTGAGTGAATTGGAAAAAAAATGGTGGAAAACCATGGTGAAAATACCCAATTTCATGGGAAAAATCGAGATTAGATTCCCATAATTGTCTGATACATTTTAATGGTGTCGAACAACTAGACTGTAGAGTTAAATTTAACATACAAGGTTGAATTTTTTGTTTTAATGGAGGCCGAAAGAGCTGGGAGAGTTTAAATAATCAACAACCAAGATTGCTTTTGATCTTGCGATCGAAGACCCAGATTCATTTTAATAAATTTAAAACTCCTAAGGATTTAGAAGTTTGGCAAGGTTTCCATACTGATGGCTGATATTCACTTCGACGATTAAAATTTAAAGGATGTCGACAATCCATATTCACCTAGATTATGTTCGAAAATTACTAAGTGTTGAATTTCTCCAACTAAATTCATTGATGGTCGATGGTCAAACCGATGTGATTTGCAGGGAGTGTTAAGTTTGTTGATAAAACTCACCGATGGATGATGGTCAAATCAAATATTTGGGCGAAGATTGGGTGTGACAAGAAGGAATCTCTGATTACCGACGACCGATGGCCGAGGATCAGTGGATTTTGGCCAAAATTTCTAAGTGTTGAGGATTGCCAACAAAACTTGTCGATCATCGACAGTCGGCATCAGATGAATTTTCTGAAGCATTTTCAACTGTCGATGGTTGATAGGTCATTGGTCAGGCATCGAATGATTTGGTAAAGTGTTTCAAAACAAGCAACAGGAGTCGTCGATGGATGACGGGACAATGGTTGGGCATTGGCCAACTCAGCAAGGGGTTCAGGGATGATTTCATCATCCATGTTTCATGACATGTCAGCATCCATCTGACATGCCACATTCACCAACAAAAGTGGTTGATGATCGACACTCAGGTCGGTCGATTTGGGGAAGTTTTTCTACTGTCATCGAAGATCATCGATCAATGATGGGTCGATGGTCGGGAGTCGGCCAAATTAGTGAAGAGTTTAATTATCCAATGAAAATCGTCGATGGTCGAATAAACCGATTTAGAATTGTGTGCAAATCAAGCATCATGGAGTTGGGTCAATGGTCAACAGTCGGGTCGGTGGTTTTGGGAAAATGATGTGCGAGTCCAAGGGAGGATTCCAATCATCGATGACCGATAGAGTCAGATAAACGGTTTTTTTTTTCTCAATTTGAGATCAACGTTTCATATTTGAAATGGTGTTATAGTAGTAAAATAGTCAAATTTTAAATATTTATTTAGGTTTTTATAGGTCACGAACTTGCGAGCCAATTTTGAGGCCCTAAACGACATTTTTAGGTAGTCAAAACCCACAAAAACAGAGTGTAACAAGGTACAATTTTTCTCTACATCTTAAATAAAATAACTTGGAGATATCTATCCAACGATCTAAACAGTTATCAAAATAGAGCTCGTATGATAAAGTTACAACCAAAACAGTAAGGGTAACATTTTGGCACCATATTTACTTCTGGAAGGAATAACTCCATGCTCAGAAGTCTGTTTGGGGCACATGAGAATTCGATGGAAATATTATGACCCATTAAAGCTAGAAGTGGAGTCATAATTTGGTTATGGGTACCTAAAAAGGTGTTGGGAATGAAAGATGACAACTGTAGCATACATGGTAAATTGGGTAAAACAGTCAAAACTTCTTCGGACCATAACTTTTAGCCCGGAGCTCGGATTTGAGCAAACAAATAGTTTTTGGAAAGGTGTTAAGGAGTAGAATAAATATGTGAATCCATAATTTTGAATTGGGAATCACATTTCTCAAAAATCTATAGAACAGATTGTTGTAGAAATAAATGAGTTGAAATTGCAACATGTGGATGTTATAACTTTTCACTCAGAACTCAGAATGAGGCACGAGTACAGTCATTGGAAATTTGTTTTGGAGATGAATGCATTTAATGAATCATATTATAGAATAATGAATTAATATTCTTTATAATTTGAAATGAAGAATGACATGTAATCTAATTAATAATATTTTGCAATATGCTTAATTCTAACAACAATTATTACATGCACATTTTTGCAGAATTAGAGATACAGAAAAGCATACTTTAGTTCCTACATGAGAAATAGAGGTATAGATGATGTTCAAGGGTATTAAATCCATGAATAAGAAGTTATAAGTCTGCATGTCAACATGGGTAATGTTGAAATTGATTCTAATGGAAAAAGAGACAGGCAAGAGCCTATAACTATGAGAATCCTGCAAAAAGAAGTGCATAGATATACGACTGATAATGATAGGATCATGAAAGCTCAAGAAGAGATACTTCAAAGCCTAAATATTCTACAGAATAAAGTTAAGAGGTATTCGGGAACAAGCAAAGAAGCTAGAGCCAAGCAAGTGGAGGTTTCTAGGTCTTGTGATAGGAGGGATGATCATGGAGGATCTAGACGATCAAGGAGTATTAGCAGACATCAACATCACCATTCCCAAAAGAAAGCGACCAAAAAAACATATGCACATTCAAGGTCGAAAAGCATCCCAAGTATATATATTGTTAGACATCATAGAAGAAGACATGGTTCAAATAACTTGCAAGGGGAATTGAGGAAAATCAAGATACCCTCATTTGATGAAGAAAACAAGAAATGTGAAGATGCAGAAGCATGGTTGTTGGGTATGAGGAAATATTTCCAATTGCATAACTACTCATCAAATGTAGAAACCATAATTTCAACCTACCACCTTCAAGGGAAGGCATCTATGTGGTGGGACCAACTGAAGTAGGTTAAGCACCTTGATGAGAAAATAATTTCTTGGAAGTAGTTCAAGAAATATTTTCAACGACAGTACCTGTCAAAGCAATATTATGACAAGAATATGAAAGAGTTCTTTGAACTCAAGCTTGGGAACATGACCATGGATGAATATGAGACAAATTTCTTGGAACTTCTCAAGTGTGTTAGCTTCATTAGAGATGAGAAGGTCAAAATTCATAGGTTCTTGAGTGGACTGCCATCATTTTATGAGGACAAAATTTAGTTTGATGAACCTAAGAATTTAGAAGAAGACATAAGAAAGGATAAGTATTTGTATGAGAAGAATAGAAGAAAATGACCTTTCCAAAGGACCTGGGATGACAAGAATAAAGGAAATATGGATCAAAGGAAGAAAGGATTCAATCCACCTTTCATCATAATTAGATCTCAATCATATCAGCAAGGGACACCATCTCAAGGAGATTAGAAAATGACAGAGTCTTTGGGAAAGAGGCCAATGAAGCAACCCATAAAGTGTTGGAGATGTGAAGGAAATCACATGTATAAAGAATGTCCTCACCGAAGAGATAAGATGAATATTTTACAAAGCGTCAAGGAGGAAATAGTAGAGGACGTGGGAAAAATCATGCCAAGGATCTATGCAACCTTGGACAATAGACAAACAGAATATCAATCCCACATGATTGAAGTGGAAGGTAAGATTGATAATTAGCCCATAGTTATTTTAATTGATTTTGGAGCTAGTAATAGCTATATAGATCCAAAGCTAATTGAAATATTTAAATTGAATAAAAGTAAGCATGAAAAGTATTGGTTAGTTCAGCTAGCTACTGGAAGAAAGAGAAGAATTAATGAGCTTGTTAAAGAATTCCCTATAAATATGAATGGAACCAAAAATAAGGCATATTTGAACATCATATCGCTTGGGTCTTATGACTTCTTGATTGGTATGGATTGGCTAGAAAATCATCATGATATTTTATATTGTTATAACAAGGTTTTCACATGTTTGGATGAATAAGGGAATCCAAGGACAGTGCAAGTGTTGGATTACTCATAGGGGCGGCGAATCAGTAATAGAGCAATTTAATTCGTTTTCACCATAAAATGCAAGTGTTATATCAATGTAGAATTATCATCCAATAGTTGCAGAGTAAATAAACAATGAAAAAATGAGAAATCACACACATACCTACAAACCTTCCTTAAGTTTAACAACAAGAGACTACATTTCCATCAAACTTTACTTTAGTCTCACATGACTAGTTTTGGATTAGTGAACAACCCTAAGTTGAAATAATCATAACTATGTACCTGTAATGAATACAGATATGAAAATAGTGCACGATGTTCTTCAATGTGTTTTATGCAATTACTCCAGGTGTCACTACTTGAAACCTCTCAGAAAAGGAGTTACAACAAAAATGACATACCTTGTTGAATTTTGGCTTATTCTAGAGAGTGAACTTGTAGAGTGTGCCCCACACGAAATATTTGTTGTATGGATCTAAAAATTGTACACCAAATACTAAATACTATAATCTAACCAACACATTTGGTCTTACTAAATTTGGATCTGTTATGAAGAAGTTATGACATTTTTACCCGAAACACCTATTTTAGACTAGTTTCAGGACTAGCCACAAACGCTATTTTCCATAGAGTGTAACTAAAAAAATACAACGATACACAAGATGAAATTTGTACCACAACTACTTGGATATGTTTCCTCAATGGAATTCCAATTTCATGGTCTGAATCATTCTAGAAAAAAAATTATTGTGAAAATGGTGAAATGAACTGTAAATAACATACCTTAGAAAG